>CAEGAF010117435.1:0-17351 GCA_903067075.1 Micropoecilia bifurca
ATCATTAATGAATCTGAATAAAACATGACTTCTAATTTCCGAAAATAATTCCTAAACTAATTATATTCCAGTTTATTGAGACGAAGCTGCAACATGCGCATGAGTGAGAGAATCATTTTAAGTAAAATTTTATTATCGACTGTCAGAAAAGGTAAGCATCATTTGTCAGGGAGCTCATCACTGTCTGATGGAAAAACAGGCACTAATGAGTGTACAGCAGACGAGATGAGGTGGGTTAAATTTGTCTCAATCAATGTCACGGAGTATCATTATGAAGCTCCGTTTGCTACAAGCGTGCACAGGAGGGACATGTGTTAGCGGTTATGTTAAGGCCTGACATTTAGTGAGTGTGAAACTGGAATGCTTATTGCAACTTCAGTTGCTGAGGCAACCAATCAGTGCAGAGAAGAATTCAAAAGGTGGTTGCTTTGGATTGATGTAGGTGTGCAGATGCTACAGTGAATGGTGGAGTTTATTTATTTTTGGAGAAAATGTGGAGAGAAAAAATAGTGTTTTCAGTGGCTACTGCAGCTCTCCAAAAAGTAAAGTTAAACAAGTTCTGAAAATTAAACAAGCAGTTAAACATCGACTGTTCATATGATTACCTGCATATATGTCTTAAATAACAAGAAAAATACTAATGTGAGACACAAAAAGATGTTTCAAATCTTTCAGTGACCCAAAATGATTTTCTTTTCCATAGTGTGATAGTTGCTTTATTTCCCTTGGCAGTTAATTAGGAAAACATGTAATTTCAAGAATATCGGACAGGTTTGACCCATATTTTCTTAATTTCCCTCCTTTTCTGTGAAGCTCCCCCATCCCATCACTCTCCTAACTGCTTGAAAATCTCCTTTTCTAAATGCTATATCAAATATAATCAGAGCAGTTCTGACTGGAAATAACGTCCAAGCATTGGACATTGCAAAAACTAGCAATTTGATATGTTGTGCAGCTCTGATAGTATGGATTATGCAGATAAATAATAAGAAAAGAGTTCAAATAACATAAAACTTTATGAAAGCATCTGCATTGTTTTCTTACTTTGCATTGCGTCCAATTTCTATTGATCCTGTTCTGCGTTTGGGCTAGCTGATCTCAAAAGATGGATTATAACCTCTGATCAAAAAAATAATAATCTGGGTAACCTTCTGGAATAAAATATAAAAAATCCAATCCCCTTATAGCAGACCATGAGCTATTTTTATCATTTTACTTGGGTAATATTTTCTACTGCAAAACTACGCAATAGCAAAGGAACAAAGTAACAAGAACCTTGCTGAGATCAAATAAATAAATAAATAATTGTAGACAAATCATTAAAGTTTGAAAACAGTAAAAATTCTGAGATGTATTTTGTACATTTCATATTCTGCAACAACAATAATGTACTATGGAGTTAAGGTCCTGGCATGTCTACTGATTTTTCTGCTATCCAAGCTCACACCTTATTGTTTCTTCCTAATCTATGTACATTTTATAACCAGATACTTAACCATTGCAGTCCTTAATTCATAATTTTTACTTGGTAAGGTATTTTTGAAAACCTATTTGGAAAATTGTTACATGATCACACCTCATAATGTAGTGTTTCTATGCAATTTCCAGAATATTTCATATTGAACACTTAATATTCTGTTTAGCATTGAATATTTCCTGAATATTTCCTGAATATTTAATACTGAACACTTAATATTCTGTTTATCATTGATACCTCTTGTGCCAGTTGCCTCACAAAAATAGCAATGAGTTTTAGATCCCTGATCACACTGAAATGCAGCAATCTTCAAATGCTACATATTTTAATGAGAAAATATTGCTTTCAACACCATCAGTTTAGAACATTTTGATATGAAATATTTATAGGTGCAAACAAACTTTTATGTGTGGTCAGTAGGAAACATCCCGTGGCAGATAGGTTATAAAAAGTACCACCGTTGATCATACACTCAGCATTTGTTTCTCATGAGATTTTCCCAAATTGTGTGACTTTTCCTTCTCTGCCTTTACAGTTCTGCCATAAATATTGGACTAAACAACACCTGCATAGAACTGGAGAATGCTGCAAGGAATGAGACCATCAATCATCAATGCCTACAATCACAAGAACCAAAGAAACCAAAATGTGACACAGCTTATGGACGCCACCCCAGCGTAAAAACAACAGCTCAGAATAACTATCTACAACAGCACAAGTATCCAAGAGAGGGTTTGTTATGGAGGTGATGTGCTGAATTAGCTAAAAATATCCATAATTATTCGGTTTGCCCAACCATTCAGACCACTCCAGCCCTCTAGCAATTCAGAGGTCTAATGGATACATTCTACATATGAATTCAGAGGATTAGTATGACAGATATGCATTGTATGTTTCTGCACTGTTCCACTCTCTGAGACCAAAAGCAGACAAAGCATTAATCAAATGTGAGTGTTTTCGATGTAATAATCCACTTATTATTTGTTGTGTGCATGCAGCACTGAGAGAGGGCTTCCAGGGATTGTGCATGCCAGCAGAAAACAAAAGCCACTCAAACCCTGGATTTGCAGTCCCCCAAGTACGTCAATCAAGTCATTTAATTTTCCTTAAAAGGTGCAAATGAAAATGCTCCATGTTGAGAATTTTGAATTCTTTTCAATTTTTAATTATTTTCCACTTCAATATTTTATGTCGAATTTAATTTATGGCAAGAGTTTGGCCTTGGAACAGAAAATTAACGTTGTAAATGAGCAACATCCAGCAAAATGATTTAAACATTCTATCAATCTCATGCAGATGCAGTGCTTTGGAGAAGTGTCTGGGTGAAAATTCATCCACAGTGATATAAAAGGTTCTTTATCCATAATTGTAAACACTCTGTGGAAGATCTTGGAAGCCCCCAGGTTTGGACAACCAGAAATCTTTAAGTGGGAAAATGTGTTTTCACAAAATGGAGATTTTGCAAATCTCCATTTTAATATTTCATTTCTCTTCTTCTTTATTTGTCACTTTGATTATTATCTTGTCTTTGGGTTAGGTGCTGGTCATTTTTACCCCTTCAAACTGCATTTTTTACTGTTTTGTGCCCAGTTTTTGTGAATAAAACAATTATGCATCAATACCCACTAGGGATAAGTTTCATACCTACCCTGACAACCAACAATTTAAACTAATTTTCAAGTCTCATTTAAGAAAATATGGATGTATGGTAGGATGATACTCAGTGTTACTTTGGTTTGATAACACTGATAACACTTATTTTTGTTTTGTCAGATCAAAACAAAAATAAATAGGAAGTGTGTAAAAAAAACCGTTGTCAGACGATCTATCAATAAAAAAGGTAGTAGAAAGCAATAAAATAGCAACATTTATGTTGAAAACAATGACAAATTAGTAAGGGGACAAAGAAATAGGTTTTCCATCACTAAACCTGGGTTTTTATACAGAATTCAACATTTCCTCAGACAAAGAAACCCTAAATCATAAAAAAGCAAGCTTTGAAGATGGACCTGCTCATTCTGGGTGTGCTCTCCCTTTCTGCTCCAGAAGAATAAAAATAAACCAGTTTCAATACACCTTTCATTGCCCAAAACCCATTTCAAACAACAGCTCCCTAACTTGCAACCAGCGTGGCCTCTAATAAAGCTGTACAATCTAAAAAGGGAAGGAACAAAGGATGGGGGTCTGGCTCAAATGGGGTGTTCATTTATCAGTGGACACGATTCAAATCCTTGCTCCAGGCAATGGCTCGTGAAGCTTCGCAAGAGATAGCCCATCGGGGCTTCTGCTGGGAAAGCAAAAAAAAAAAAATCCTTTGATGAGCCTCGGGCCATTCCTGCACCTGTGCCTAATATGCATGGGCAAAAAAACCCAGACGCAAGCAGTCACTGGATGGAAGAAGAAAATAAATGAAAAAAAAGATTTCCTTTGTGTTTGCAAATGTGGATGTTCCTCTGCTTTTCATCTATCTCACTTAAAGTAATAATTCTAGCATCTGGAGAGAAGAGGGATGCAGTAATATAAACCTGCTCTCAGACTTTAACGCTTACAAGCACAACTGCAACTTAAGTTGAAATTTAGTAGAAAATGTAACTTACTTGATTAAATCTTAGCAAAATAACTCGTACATGTGATGCAAAATTGTTGGATATTGAAAGCAGGCATGTACATCTTTGTGTTAAAAAAAATGAAGTCATAAAAAGGAGCTGCGACTTACCAGAACCTCTCTTTGACACAACTTTCAGGCAATGGACCACAAGCGCATGAAGCAGGATCAGAAGAGGGATGGAAGCTTTCATTTTTTAACAGTCCTAAAGGGAAACAGAGGTGAGAGTTATCATTCCACATGGACGTCGGGTAAACATAAAAAGATGAGAAAGGGTTCTGACAGCTTAATCAAAGCTACACACCCAGAACTCACAAAAATTTCCAGGTCGGCCAGAGAAAGGAGGATAAAAAGCTCAGGCATCTTTATGTACAAATTTTATCCAACTACCTTTGTTTTATTTTAATGCGAGCAGAGACTTACTGTCTGCTCACAAACAGGCCAAGACCGACGGTGACACTGGCATCAAGAACAATCTGTCTCAAGGCAAACCTGGCTTTGCTGTTTGGAACAACCAACAACTCCACTCTAAACCGACACGACACAATCAGGTGTTGCTAAAATCAAGGTATCTTTTCATTGTAGTTACTGTTAGGGAAAGCATACTGAGAATGACTCAGTGAGCTCAGTGCCTGCTGTAATGGTAACTGCGATAATAAAGGGCAAAACTTTGTTCTGGATACAAGCCAAGTTAATGAGAAAAGTAATAATAAATGTCTCTATCATTTAAAAACTTGTAGAGGCCACAACTAACTGTGCTATTTCAGCAGATGAGGGAACTGCTGGGACACAAGTACCAATCAGCATGTTTTACATCAATTTGTACTCAGATTGCGCAGACAAATAACATGTTGTTAAACTTTCAACTTCCAACATTGATTAGTTCATGTATTATGGCAGGATAACCTGTTCTCTTTCAGAACAAAGATAAGGCAAATGTTTAGAGGCAACGATTTAAACTGTCAAACCTAAGAACATTGAACCAAGTGGCGCAAGCAATTCACACATTAGTCCTCAATCTAACCCAAAAAAACAACTTTTTTGGGTTGTCACAACATGGTATTTGTTGCTAAAACACACGCATACATGTAATATCCCTCTTCATAACATTTTCTACAACTTATTATACTCTCGAGGGTTGGTGAAAATCTTTGACCATTTTTGTTTTCATTAATTTCAAGTTTATGTCCAGTTTCGACTCTAAGCAGTTCGATGCACGATTTAGGTTGAGCGAAATATAATAATTTCCCCAGACATATGGAACACAACCAGCTAGCTGGTTATTTCTGCATGTATGCTTTCAAAAACATAAAAGGAAAGAAAGAACAAAAGTGTTGATCACACACTATACGAGTATTTTTAGCTGCTTTGAGGATGGACCTTGTGTCTAATGAAAACACAAGAGTAATCTCAAGAAGCTCTGCTGCAGCTGCAACATGCATGCGCCAGGTGTTTGGTTAATCGCTTGTTACTATATATGTACAGAAAAAAAAACGGAGAAAAAACATAAAAACAACTTTTATTTAACTGTAAATGTTTCCCAGTGGCAACAGAGTTGTCAGTTTCTCTTCACGATACACCAATTGACTGTATAGCTCTTGTTTGGCTCCTTGTTGAAGAACTAGGGACGTGTTGAGCACATCGGGATGTCCATGTAAACTACAAGGACACTTCCACTGGCATTTCAGGCATCACAACGGTACTCCACATAGATTTCACAATGCTGCATCAGAAAACAGCCCTTGAGAAACTGAGTTATGTGAAAGTGGCCAGCTGCCAAAGATTGCGACATTGGCAGTTTCTCCTCCTCAAAGCCCCACTTGTCATCAGTTCTTGCATCATGCAACACATACATTCTCACAAATGCAGTCGCTGTGACACAAAAATCCGAACTGTATTATCATTCCATTTTGAAAGCAACATTAGTCGATTTCAAACAGATGGCAAAGGACATCTCCTCTGCTTGGTGTTTCTCTGGTTTGTGTCTTGTGTTATAAGGGATAAAAATTAAAGCACATAAAAAGTTCGTTTTCTTCCTTCTCGAAGCAATTGACGACAAGGCCCTGAAGTGTTAGATCTTAAAAATAAAGAGTGTTTATAATAGCTTGTCATGTCAGCCAACTCAATGGTCCATCTTCACAGATGGACCTGTCACCTGGCTCTCATTCTTTGATTGTTTTTATATATTTTTTTAAAGCATCCACCTTCTCCTGTTTCCAGACAGTTTCTCCTCCAAGGCGGATTCATCCAAAATTCAATTACCTTTGAGGACGACGCGGTAAGAGAAATGTGGCACTCTCTCAGCCCCCTGACGGCAAGGAGTTAGCCCTGGAAATGCATCCCGTCTTCACTCTCGAACATTTCCACCACTCTACCGCTGAGACTCTATTTACTGCATCCTGAAAAATGGATATTGAGATTCTGGGTTTTTTTTACAGATCTTATTTCAGATCTCTCCTACTCACTTTCTTTTAATCTGCGTACCCTGAAGAGCCCCATGCTCAGTGTGAAGCAGCAGCGAATCAGCGCATCTTCTGTTAACTAGATATCAAAAATAAAGTAGAAGCTGGCAGAAGGCAATAATAACAGATTATTTTTGTATAAGCTCTTTCTGGTGGCTTGAAAAACTGCAGTGCTAATGCTGCCTCCACAAACCTGGATTTCAAAAGGTAGAAATTGCATAATTACGTATTTGTAATGGTAATAATGCACATAATGCCAACACTAGAGTGGAAAAGAACTGAGCTAAAAGGTCTGCCTATTTATTTTTTGTATATGCATGTCAGTACAGTATTCTATATGAATCCAGCAGAACTGCCCACCTTCTTTATCTGTACTCAAAAACCTTTCAAATGTCCTGCCTTGTGACAAACATATGAAATTATGACTTAATGAGAGCAAAGTTATTCACAAATCATCTTTGTCCTTGAGGTGTAGCTTGCCAAGGTAAAGACAATACGCAGGTCTGAGCAGGAAACTAATTAGTGTGAATGTTGTCGGCTTTACTTAAAACCTCTTTCAAATATTTAGATACAGTGGTGAGTATTTAATTATATGTTGCATATAGATTCCAGCCATTTTTGACATCAATTTAGGAACTCAAACTCATCAAAATCAAAATGAAGGATCTAAGTCTTAGTCAATAAATGTCCTTCCAAGGTTTATGTAGCATAATGAATTTCCTCTCCTGTCCAAACAGATATCTAGCAACAAGATTTTCTTTACACTAAAAAACACAAATATCTGCTATGTAGCCTCAACTACAATGGCAGTTGTTCAAAAATATGAGAATTGTTGGAGACGTTATGCATCAACTTGCATGAGGCAAATGTAATGGTAACTCTACGTAAGTCTCAGTATGAATATACCATCCCTCCTCTCTGTCATTACACCCCTCTCCCTCTTCCCTGCGTCACCTTTGTGTCTCCTTCCTCCTACCTTCAGGCAGAAAAATTGATATGTACTCTGCTTGGCGAGTTAACATTTCTATTTGCGAAAAACACTTCTTAAGTCCTCATACCCTTGGCTGACGCACACACACCCACCCACACAAGTCTGTGCTCTCCTCGCTGAATTATTCCATTTTAGATTATCTAATAACCCAGCAACCACAAGCCTCCATGTTCTTAACTCTTGCAAAGAGAAAAATTAGAAAAAAAAATAGAATCAGGCATATTTTTATATGCTTAACTATAAAATTGTCAGAATTGTATTTATTTGAATAATTTTTTTACCTAGAATGTGGACAGGCCTTTCCTTTTGAATGGTAAGCACTTTACACTACTGAAAAAGAAACGACCAAAGGCTATGTAGACACATCGAATGTGTGTGATATGAGAGTATGGACAAAACAGCTTTCAAAAATGTCCTCTACAGTAGTTGAGTTTTGCAACTGGTAACTTTAAAACATAAAGATACGGTTAGGTAAGCATCCAACAGCAAATTTTCACCACAAATTGTTGCCAGAGCACTATTAGAATGACAACACCTTGTGATACTTGTGTCAAAAATTTTAATTAACCCAAATTGTAGTTTTCTGTATTTCCCATCATCATGTTGTCTTCACCATTCTCTGTCAGCTTTAAAATATATGTCAAAATGCAATGCAGTGAAAGTCAATGCAAATGGCCGATTAGATAAGTGATATGCAAGGCATGAATGCAGAGAGCCTTTATATTACCAGCTTTCAAAACATTAAATTCAAGCAATACTTTCTGATTCCAATGTTGGACATTTTGATATTGGGATGTCCACTGTAATACAATGTATTGTGAAGCTCCATATATTTCAATGGCAAATTGACCACCTTACCAAATTAACTGAATGTTGTTTCAAAGTCCAGTTTGTACTGTTTATAAAGCCGAGGACACAATCAAGAAATCCTAATGCTTAACAATTGTAAGATAAACCATGATGCAAGTTTAAAGAGCATAAATAGCCAAAGGAATGGTTAGAAAAATAAAAACTGAGGCTGTTTTCCACAATACAATAATGTGATCTAAAGTAATTTATACTTACTTGATCTGAAGCCAATATTTGTAATTCGTTTGTGGTTGAGCTACATGCCAATTAAATCTTTTACCCTGCACAGTGTTGAGATAAGGAAGACATTAGAGGAACGAGGCTCTCTGGATATTACAGGTGAAAGCAAATAAAATCAACAGGATGAATAAACACAAACGCCTAAGCCTGCCATGAATCAGAAACTGCTGGAAGCTTGGTGTCACGGTCCACCAAGAGCGGATTTGACCAAACATGGATTTCAGGTGTGCCATACCAGAGAGAATCACCTGTTCCACAATAATTTTCCACAAGGTTTTTGTGGCTCCATTGGCATTTACTCTTTAAGTATATGAACACTGTACTCGCATTGCAGAAGCTGTATAGATTAATAGTAAGGATGACAGTGTCAACATGACAATGATTCCAAACACACACAACCTTCTGTCATCAGGGTATCATTAATAGTCTTCCAGAAACTACAAATAAAACTACATATGAAAAGTATTGAATGTGTCAGAGATAGACGTCTGCCTGGAAACCGGCAGATTTAAATGAGCTCTTCAAATTCTGCTGAGAATATTGGGCAAATATCCAAAACTATGACAGAAGGTCGTCGATGGCAACAAAAGTATCTGGATTCGTGATGGTGGGTGTGCTTTGAGAAAATCCACAACAGATCAAAACTTTGACATTAATTATAAAAGATGAACATAATAATTATTTTTACACTGAAATGAATGGTTCAAAGGCATAATTACGAGCAGAAACTTAAATAAAAATAACATTCAAGTACATAAACTTAACTGAACTGGTAAACCGAGTGGTATGGATTACCTCTTTTTCATATTTTATAATAGTTTTTTTTTTTCTTTTTGCACTGCCCAAAAAACTAATTCTCAAAAACCAGAAGTGTAGGTTTGATGTGATGGCACTGGAAGGGAAATTTACCATAGCTGCTGCTAAATCAGATTGTAAAATTTCATTCCGCAGCCCTCTGAGGTCCAACATCAACCAAATCCAAACGTAGCAGGTGCATTTAATAGAAATGCTAAATCAAAACTCCTCAAGTTTAGGTGGAGACTTCCAATGGCGGTGATTAAATATTCACAGACTGAAGCGTTTCTTTCTTTATCTCTCCCACACACAACCTCTTACACACATTTTTACTCAGCACCTAAATTTACATCTGTGACATTGAGACTGATCTGCTGCTGAACCGATGAGTCTCCAGCTAGCTCTACGGTATGCTAATGCTATGCAGTAGAGAGCATCAAAGTCTTCAAGAGGCTCTGACTTAAAAAAACACTGCATATTTTATAGGATAACAGCAGGAGGAGATTTCCTTGGCAACATATTTCAGTTAAAAGAAATACAACAGTCGACGTTTATTCAGCTCTACAGCTACTCTTAAATTAAAGACATTAATTGGTAGCATTAAAACGCCTCATATAAATGCTTTTAAGCCATTAAGTATAAAGACTAAAGACCCACAAAATGAAGCAATACACCCAGGTAAACATCATTTCAGCAGAAAGTTCTTTTCTGCCAAGTAGCGGAATGGTTAGCTGATTAAGGAAGGAAGGATGAAAGAGGATTGTTAGGTTATTAACAGATGTTATGAAAAACCACCTACACACACGCTACTATAGTTTTCAAGGCCATTAAATATTTAGCTTGCTGTTTTTTTAAGTTAAATGGGTCATTTGGAAAAGGAAAACTACAAGGAAAGAGCTAGGGGAACAAATCCAGTAAATAATCTTTATGAATTGATCAATTTGTGTATAGAGATTTTCGATTTAATTTTATGTAATGCACTTTACAAATTGCAGTTTAATAGTTGATATTGCAAGGAAGGTTCTTATTATGAGTAAATATAAGTTCTTTATGTAGAAGAGGGAGCCCACAGCATACAGCTAGCATTTGTTATATGTCAAAATTATGTATAATTGCAGATCCACAAAGCCAGAATGTGAAAGCCGTTTGTCTTCTATGCATATTTTCCCCTTGACAATCCTTCTTACATGTCTGAAACCAACAAACCCTGAAAGTAAAAACAAATTCCAAGAGCTTTGACGAGCTCAAATTGTGCAATGCAAATAAGTTTGCACACAATAACAGACGACCCACACCCCACGCCAGGAAGCAGAGATTCAATATCCGAGGACAAGAAGTGCTGCGTCCCCGGGCCCTTCCTGTAAAGTGGCCTATAAATCATGAACCCTGTTGAGAGTCTCTCTGTGGGTCTGGTCCAGGACAGGAGGGAAAAAGGCACCCCTGCAGCTCTGATGCAATAAAAGTTTTGTGCAGCATAAATTGCTACCATTCGCCAAGCTGGGGTCTAGATTATTCCATGAGTTGCTGTGTTTTGGTTATGGTATGAAGCCCCAGCCTGCCAGTGAATTCAGGGGAAACAAAGGTAAAAGAAGAAAAACAAAAATGAGAAATGTTGCCATCACATTGTGGTGGAAGCAACATCCTGTAGAATCCCTTTAAACGTCAATGTCCACGAATAAAGCAAAATTTAAATTTAAATTTAAGATGGTGGATGTAGTAGGACAATTGTGCAGAGAAGAGGTTCTAGCCAAAGATTGTGCCAAAGTACCGTATTTTCCGCACTATAAGGCGCAACTAAAAACCCTCCATTTCCTCAAAAGCCGACAGTGCGCCTTATAATCCAGTGCGCCTTGTATATGGACCAATATTGAGCCACAACAGGTCTAGCAACCACGGTAAGCAGCTGCCGACTTCTTTTTCGCCCGTAGAAGAAGAAGCGCGATGCATGCTGGGATAGCTGGTTTGTTAATAAAGTTTGACTGACCTATCTATCTACCGTCCGTCTAGAATCAGGTCGTCTGCCGGTCATTCAGCACCACGTTCTCCATGAACACGCTGTGCGCGAACGGAGAAGGGTGACCATCGTCCGGCCGCATGAGAAAGTCCAATTTCTATGTGAAGGAGAAAAAATTTAAATTTCACTATATTTTAAAAACTATTGTAAGTTTTTTTTCTTTTGTTGTTGTTGAACAGTAATAATAAGATGCCAGAATAAAAACGATTCCACAAATAAACCCAAAGAGAGGTCAATCATCATTGATATTTTTTATTTAACTAAATAAAATTTGGGTGGTGTGCCCCAACAAAATATCAAATTGTTTGTTTTTGGAGATAAAGAAAAATATTTTCGTGTAGAGATGGATCACCACGTGGTATCAATACCTTTGCAGGACACTTAAGTCGTTTCACGCTTTACCTTTAGAAACTGACGATGCATAAAGCAAAGGCAAGCAAATAAAACCATTTTCATCATCTCTGGCCTTTGTTGTGATCACATTTACGGCCTCATCTCAGTCTAAAGGCAGGCTGAAATGTATGTAGAAAATTAGCTGTAAATACTATGTTGCCCCAGGTCTCGTGTGAAGTAGCTAATGACAAATGAAGAACTGCTAATGAAGCGCTCCTTGATTTCACTCACTATTAATCCCTTGATGTAGCTGTTCTATTTAAGCCCCTGCCTGGCTCCAAGAGGAGAATTTGGTGTAGACTCTCTCAGTGTGCATTAATGGAGTATGCAAACAGAGCATGCTCATAGTTCTCACTTGAGTAAATGCTGTATGTAATAGTGTGAGCCTTTTCATTCAGTGAAAACCCAAAAGCCCTTATGGAGGCTATTGTAAATGAATATGTTCAAGGCCATCTTGAATTGTCTGATTAACTCAGGTCAGAATGTGAATACAGATTGATGGCTGTGATTATGTCTTGAAAACAGAAAGTTTCCTCCTGTGCTCCCCTGAATAATGTTGACAGGTTTTTTTTCCCTTCCTTCCTTTCTTTTTAAAGAAAAAGAAAATATCTCCACACCAACGTATGAAATGTCAGAACCCAGGCTTCATGAATGAGTAAGCACAAATGTGATGGAGAGAGGAGGGGAAATGGGAGGAAAATTTGTTCATCTCGTTTCACCTGGCATGTAATTCCCATCCTCTATCCACTTCTCTGGCGATGCTAACATCTAAAAACACATCGACTTCATCTTTGTAAGCTGAAAGGCTCTGAGAGGATCACCTCCAGACATGGCACTATGACGGCAGTGTTAAAAACAAAGGATGAAGATAACATTTCTGCTCTCCTACAGGGAGGCAATGGTCTCTTCTTTGCACTACAGATTAAAACAGGGAATAGTTTGATGGCAAACATAAGTTGCCCACAGCAAAGAAAAATATAAAGTGAGGTTGCCCGCAGATGGCCATTTTAGAGATTTCAACATCAGTGCCTTATTGTATGCTCCATTATTTCCCTCTACAACAACTGCCTATAACATTTGACTTTAAGCACTTACAACTCTGTAGTCGAACCCCAAGTCATTTTATTTTATGATGCAACGAACACGAAAATAAAGCGTACAATGGTATTTTACTTTGATCCACTTTACGCTATGGCCATCCACCGACACTACTTAAACTATACAAAGCACCGATGAGCAACAGAAAGAGACAGCTGAAAATGATGCCATTACCATCACTTTATGAAGTTATTAAGCAGCGCTCGGTTAGAACTGAAATGCCATTACATGCCGAAAGTAAATAAAACTGGCACCACAGCAGCAGATGCTCCATCGTAGTCGTTTCCCTACATGAAGGCACTTCTATCGAGGTCTTAAAAAAGGGGAAAAAAGGGCAGTCTGAAGATGATTTGTAAGGAAGGCTATTCTTTGATACGTCTTTGCTGAATAAGAGCAGTAAAAGAAGCACAGGTAGCTCAACTTACTCAAAGTGTATGGGGGAGGGTCAATTTAAGACCATTTACTTTTCTATACAGCCTGGATTTCCATTTACAGCGGCTTAAGGCCTGACTCAATTCAAGCATTAACTTATGATTGAAATTCATAAAGGAGTTGAGTCATTCAAACACTGGCGTCCATCAAGGGAGCAGTAAATATCATGTACCTTTTACAAGATGCAGAAAGTCAGTTTGTATTGACTGAACTATGCTAAATGATTTTTTTTGTTTGTTTGTTTCATGGAAATTTCACAAAACATAAACGTTGACTGAACAAGAACAAATGTAAGAAACTTTTTGCAGAGAAAATGCATTTATCCTTAAAGGTAAAAGTGAGTGTGTGGATTCAGGATAGTGAACTCTTTAAGGCTTGTGCTCTGACCATAAACTTCATCTAGTTTCTCTTTGTATCCTATGTTAACAACCATAATCACCGATTGCAGTAGTAACTGTGGTTAAAGTCGCATAGCCAATTTTTTTAAAGCATACAAATTCCTTTGTAAACATAAAATCAATTTCCAAACTTTACATTTGCTTAGCTCTACAAAAGAAAATTAAAGCTTGCAGTTATGAAGCATTTTACTCTCTATTATCAATAACTAAATGCACAAAAAAATTCAAATAAAACCCAATAATTTCAAAGGTTTATTAAAAATATTACATTATTCTTTGTGCAGAACTAGTACCATGTAAGCTATTGCACCTTTCAGTATAATAACTATGACAGATAAAAATGTTGTAGATGCAGCCCTGCAGGTCATATCAATCTGGGTGGTGAGCAATATCGCAGAAATCTACTCCAGTTATTTAACATGATGCATTTTTGGCCTTCCTACTGCTTCATGAAGTAAGAAAGCTTATAGGCACCTGATAAAAATCAAAGAATCCACTTTATTTCCTGTAATGATTCTTTTGAAGGAGCGAAGCCACATGCAAAGATATATTGTTATTTATCGGCTCTACCACACTTATCAATTCCTGACATGATGGCTGCAACAAAAATAAATGAGTCTGGATCAGGTCGATGGCCAATGATTGCGACGGAAAATGGAACAAGGCATGGAGAAAGAGGAATCTCATCTTCAGAGGAATTGGATTTTCAAAAGATTTAACTGAGCACGCCTGTTATGCATGTTGTCCGCAGCTTCTAATGCTCTGATTTCACAACAACCAATAACTCTGCTCAGTAGTGCCAAGCAAGCAGTGAGAGATGCACAGGGTCAATACATGTGGGATACTGGCACACACATCCACATGCTTTCTCTTTCTCCCTCTCTCTCTCTCACACACACACACACACACAGTTGCCTTGTGGGTTTTCCCATTTTCCCCTTGAGTCGTATTAATGTCATTTAACAGCCATGATTGAGGTAGCCGGATCTCAACTTCCTCTCTGACCATCTTGCTCACAAATCCACACCAATCGCACCAATCACTCCTCACACTGAGCCAATATTCCACAATGAGACAAGCCTTATTTCCCACCACATTAATGAACTCTTTCATTTGAAAGCCTGTGACTGTCTGGCCCCTTGATTGCAAACCCAAGGCCAATGGGCCTAGGTGACAGCGCCTTGAAAATTAAAAGCATCAATCAAGACGGGGGCAGAACAGTTGTGGGATGCTTTTACATTCTTCTGTCCACAGGACAGAACAATGCAAGCTGAATGAGGTCAAAATGCTTAAGAATGTTCTTTCTTTAGGGTGGTTTGCAACGTGAAGTTTATATGTCGGTTAAAACTGGGTTTAGATAATGAGACAGCATACATGTACATGTCACTTAAGCACAGGTCGTTAAGTGTTGATTAGTGGCAGAGAGACTTTTTGGGCATTTCTTTCCCACAAAGGTTTCTGCTACAAATTGTCATGTAGCAAACACAAACTTCACTACTTTTTTGTATGTATCAAAACACACATTGTTTTTAAAGTAAAATAAAACTTATATGTTTTTTTTTATCCATAAATCAAAATATTACAAGTGTGCACTTTTGTTTGAACCCAGCAATGCCAAAGATTTGTAAAAACAGACTTTTCTTGCTTTTCCAGATGCGTCGTTTGGGGTATGAGACTAAAAAAAGATTTTTTACCAATTATTCTTTGCAAAGTAGCTCAAGTTCAAACAGACTGGATGGAGCACAACTGGAAACTTATTTTTCTCAGTCATGCCACATAATACCAATTAGATTTGGGTCTAAACTTTGACGACATGAGCTTAGCATGACTTTTGAAGCTGTTGGTCAAAGTAAAGGGCTGGAAACACATGCTATATTTTTCAGAAGCAAAAATTTCTGAAAACGATTATTTTGTGTTGGCATAGCTCATAATCACCCCCCAAAAAAATTACTCTTTAGGATCATGAATACTTTTGCAAGGCACTGTAGCTCAAATTAATGAGAGGTGACCATAGCTCAGAACTTTACATGGTTTTGCAGTTTAAACTTCATCAGGGGACAGAAGAGGAATTCAGAGGATAAACCTGACCTGTAAGAATGCAGGGGTGTGTGTGTGGGGGGTGGGGGGTGGGGATAGAGCCAGTGCCAGATGACATAATCTCTGTCTAAATCAATTTCTGTATAAGAGCACTAGACTCAGCTCAATATGTAGCTGCAGGGCTGCTGTTAAGTGGCTGCTGCCACAAACCTATTAATTCATGTGATGCTGGGCGATGCTGCAGCCAAGCTTCACCCCGGCTTTAGAAATGAATAAATATGTCATAAAAATACTTACACTGATTTTAATACTCTCAGTGTCCAAAAGTTCAAGCAGAGAACGACAAGGAGAAAAAAGAGAAGTTAATGTGAAGATTTTATTCTAAAATCTCTGCAGAGGTTCTCTGATAAAATGGTGACACTTGCAGCAACTTGCAGGGCTACAGCACCGTCTATAACTCGTTTCTAGTGGATAAGAGAAGGATTTAACTTTGCATCAGTGTCACTTGCTGAATCCCAAATATGTTCAACTGGCAAACGCTAATCTGATTAGAGCCAGAGGTGGAGGGGTGACTCCAGCGTCCATATGGACAATCATAATCCATCATCAGCCCGAGCAGAGGGAGGGGAGAGGGGATGCAACCGAGAAGCGGCGATCAGTCTGCAGAAATTATTTAAGCAAACCGAGCTCGGGATCTTCTCGCCTCCTATTTACCCATCACACAATCACGCGCGCTGCTGACGCACAGAAACCCTTCGCGATTGCACGCAATATCACACAATCACAACGGAAACAAAACGATGCGTAAAATTGCTCTTACACAGATCGATCTGCGCTCAGATTTGTTTTTTCTCTAATGATTTTGTGTGTGTGTGTGTGTGTGTGTGTGTGTGTGTGTGTGTGTGTGTGTGTGTGTGTGTGTGTGTGTGTGTGTGTGCGTGAGTGAGTGTGACTTAAGCAGTCCAGCTGCACCGCCGTAGCTACTGCAGCCGTTCCAGTCCGCAACCAAACGCAAACACAGACGCCGAGATTCATGCGTAACTCGGAGAGATGCGCTCTCCTCAGACGCGCATTTATTAATACTGCCGCATATGAGGAGACCAGGATTCCTCTCTAACAAGAAGAACAATCAACTGGTAACTGATGCAGATTTGCAGCGTTGGATGAATAGCGTCAATGCCAAATTAAGTGGACACGGCATCTTATTTCTGCACGTATCCAGAGAGGATTCAGTACAACTTTGGCAACAGAAAAGAGGAATCGTTAATCAAACTTACCCACAAGCAGTTTCCAAAATGATAGAATCCGCTCTGCAGTTAGTTGTAATAACCTCACACCATCACTGTGTATCAGAATCTCTTCTGCTCCACAAAGTAAAGTAGAAGCGGCTGTTCAAGGGGGGGGAAATATTCCACTTTCCCCAAAAAAACCGCGGCGTCTTTCCCCAAAATTACATATTGCCAGACCCCGCTGGCGCAAACTGGAGCGCCGGGGGGGGGGGGGGGGGGGGGGGGGGGGGGGGGGGGGGGGGGGGGGCGGGGGGCCGCGGGGGGGGGGGGG
>CAEGAF010117451.1:0-26516 GCA_903067075.1 Micropoecilia bifurca
CACACACACACACACACACACACACACACACACACACACACACACACACACACACACACACACACACACACACAGTTTGTCCTCTTTCCTGAGCCCATCAGCAGATTTAACACAGTCAAGACATTTCAAGCGAAGAGCCTTTGGGGCTTTTCAGCAGTCAGTTGATTTCACAACTTTTCTTCGGCGGATCCAGAGTGTTGAGGGGAGACTATGAAAACGACTCCTCCACTCTCTCTTACATCACTAAGGCCGCAATTCGAACACGTTCAGCTTAGCCTTCATTTTTAAAGTGAGGTTCTGTTAAAGCAGGCAGTATGTTGCTGCGTAAATAGATAATGCTCACATTTTTCTTAAAGCGGTTTGACTTTATGAAACCTTTAAGACATTCACATGCCTACCGTCGTTTATTTACACGAAACCCAATGATTATTTTTAAATGGATCCCACTGTGATTGTCCTGAATAAACACAAAATCCAGATTTCATGTTCGGAGTTATTTTATTAAGGGAAATGCTTTCCAAAGCAACCTGGTCTTCTGTGAAACCATAACTGCTCTCACAGCCTAGTATCTAATTGTACCAGCTTTGACAACAACAACTGCCATCAGGCGTTTCAAATGTCTGGCAGGGAGTCGTTCACATCGCTGAGGAGGAATCTTGGCCCAATGTTCTGCTCCATTGTTTTAATTCAGTCACACTGGAGGGTTTATGAAAACCCAACTGTGCTTCAGCATCAGCGTTTAGCTGGACATTTTTATCAGAGAGCAACAATTCATGGTTCAAACAATTAACTATACAGGTCCTGAACAGAAAAACAGTCCCAGACCATAACTCCACCACCGCTGTGCTTTACTGCCAACAATGTTCTTTGTCTGAAACCCTGTGGAGGTTTTGTTGTCAGGTGTAACATGTTTCAAAAAGTTAACTTTTGTCTCCTCAGTCTGTAGACTATTTTGTCAAAACTCTTCAGGATCACTGAAATATATTTTTTGAAAATGGAAAAATTTCCTATTTCTTCTCAGAATTGATTTTTGCCTCTGCGACAGACTGGCGACCGGTCCAGGGTGACCCTGCCTCTCGCCCGGAACGTCAGCTGGAGAGGTGTAAAGAAAATGGATGGATGGATGGATGGATGGATGGATGGATGGATGGATGGATGGATGGATGGATGGATGGATGGATGGATGGACGGAACTCTCCCATGAATCCCAATTTTAACCCTTCTTTTTCTTTTTTCATTGCTGAATTTGACTTTATTAGTTTATTTGAATAGAGACAAGCTTCCAGTAGGAACAGATATTAAATATTTTAGCCTGAGACGAGTCACTATGTGTGTCCCCAGTGAGGCATTTAGATATTGATAAAAAATGATATTTTACAAGGTTCAAAATGGATAACAGATAATGGAACTCACTGTCACTTCACTTCATGTTGTTACATCGGATCAGCTGAAATGATTTCTTTTTCCTGCAAAATAACGACTGTTATTTTACAGACTTTTCTTCCCTTAATAACCAAAATCCTTATTTGAAAACTGCATTTTGCATTTACTCAGGTTATTTTGTGAATTAAACTAATATGAATTCATAACTGAGCTTAATGTTTGATAAGTGGGATCAGCTGGAATGTATTTGGGTTGAATTCAAATACATTTTTATTGTAAAGCTTCTCAAGACAACATTTGTTGTGAATTGGCTCCTCATGAATAAACTGAGTTGAACTGAATTTGATCATTTGAACATTTAAGTGGGACTAAATAGTAAAAACAGAATAAGAGAGATATTATATGAAGGGAATTGTTTTATTCAAAGCACTATTCTCCATTAAAGCATAATAATTTAGTTCTTTTGGAAATCTTTATAAGATAGTTATTCTTTACCCTAAAAGTTTGGTTGTGTTACCAGTTACTACCTCCAGTTTCCATTTCCTTTTATAAATAATAACATGCTTCTGCATAGAAACATCTCATTGCAAGCATACGGTTGCACTGATAAATAGAAATAATTTATTTTTACTTTGGGAGTTCGGTAAACAGTCGATACTTACATGAGAAACCGATCGTATCCACCGATCTTCCTCGGCAGAGGTCTAAAAATCGGCCCCGGTCTCCTTTTGATCGGCCGTGAGCTGACTGGGTGACAAACCCGCTCACCAGGTCACATCTGTTAACACGTTTACTAAATATAGTAACTTTGTTGCTTTACTTAGCAACTTTCCAGTCAAAAAAATTTACTAAATTGGCCAAAAATTGGAATCGATGGGGCCAGAAAACTGCCGATTGGTGAATCCGTAATTTTAAAGATTTACAAAATAAAGTTAGCATGAATCACCTCAATGTTTCTGAGACAGAAAAAAGTAGAAATTGACTACAAACATGGCCTGTTTTGGACCGGACCAAATAACTTGGATTTGTACTAAATGAAGACAAAACAGAGTTTCAATAGCGTAAGATCGAATAAATAAATGAGGCACTTTATTAATGTCCAAAACTACACCAGCTAGTCCACCGGGTAGAAAGGACAGAGACACACAACCCTACACACACTCACCACTAGCAACAATTTAAAGAGACACATCAACCTAACAGTCATGTTTCCAGACTGACGGAGGAAGCAGGAGTACTGAAAAAAATAAATACATAAAAATTAAAAAGCCAATAGATGCACAAACAAATAAAAACTACCCACAGAACTACAGAGAATCTCCCAACCGGAAGTAGCACTTAACTGCATGCTGCCGTTCAGTGCAATCTAATTTCAAGAATGCAGAACTGTCCCTTTAAAACAGAAACACCGTCTCAAAATGCCACTTTTCCCCCTAAATCCTGTGAGATTTGGAGCCCAAAAGAAAATGTCTTTGCGGCGCCCAAAAACAGGAGCGCCCTCTCCTGTTTGTGTGAAACGCCTCTGCCTCACTGCTGTCCTCCAGCTCAAGTTCAGTCTGATTCCTCCTGCTTGTTGCCCCAGTTCAACAGTCCCCTGATATTTCAGCGGCACCTAAGCTTATATTTCTGCAAAGCAGGCACGTAACTTGAAAAAAAGAGAAATGTTACATAAATGTCTAGACTGGCACCAGTTTAAACTAACTCCCTACACAACAGGTAGATGCTGTTAGAAAGAGCGGAAACACTCAAATCCCGCTTTAAAAAATGTCATGTCAACATTTGGGTTTTTTCTTGTTTTTATTTTTTAATAAACTACTAAAATGAGCTTGAAGAGTAATACAATTTTTTAAATATAATTTAATAGTAAGAAGAAACGCTCCTACCTGTCAGCGGGCTGATCCGGAGTCTCAGAGCAGGAAGGTCTCCGTCCTCCGCTGCCTCATCACACTGATCCTGATGCGGGTGATGCTTCAGCTGCTGCTGCTGCGGCTGATGATGATGATGATGATGATGATGATGATGATGATGATGATGATGATGATGTGGGCGACAGGCGGAGGATCGAACAAGGTTCTCTGTGAAGTTACCGCTCGTACGAAAGTGTTTCGAGTCTGCGCAGTGGAGAGTGACTGGTGCTGCCTTCACTGAACTCGGAAAGGTGGGGATTTTAAAGTCAGGTTTAAATGCTTTGCACGTTTTCCCGCGCGTTAGTTGCTTAGTGAGGGGCAATAATTCACTTATAAAAAAGTAACTCACTGGATTGTACGTGTAATCGTTTAAGTAAAATTCGAAACATGTAAGTTATATAAATAAATCTGCTTTTTTGTTTGTTTAACACAACTATTTTCTGTAAGACGAGAAATACACAGGTAATTAAATTTTGATGCTCTTAATTCAAATTTTAATAAGTATGCACCATATTTTCTATATTTATTTGTTTATATATTTTGAAGCAATTTAGGCTCATTCAATAAATAATGTTATTTCTGAAACGTTGCCACATTGTACAGATTTATTACACACATATGGATTGTTGAAAGCCTACATTTCTGTTAAGTATGATGATTTTCCACTTACAGTTAATTAAAACATGATATCTTAAATTAGAATAGTGCATCAAATCATTAAATTAAACATATTTAACACAGAAAAATTGGCTTAATAAAACATACATTTACTCATTTTAATGCTATTTTCAAATGGTACTTTTAATGCGACAAATTTGCCATCCACCTAAAATATGACTAGGTTGATGGGACTAACCCTGTCATGGTCAGGCATTGACCAATCAAATGTAAGTGATTATTTTCATTTATTACATTTTTATAAATAATTATCTATTTAAAATTATAAATATGATGGTGTTGCTGTGGTGCACCACATGGGTTATGTGTTATTATTGAGGGTGCAGAGGAGATGGCGTTACAGGAAGTTGCTGTTACATCCAACAGTCTGTGAAAAACGTGAGTAAGCAACCGCAGGGCTCTGAGGATTCCTTGTAGATCCATTAAAAAGCATCAGCAGAAGTTAATGTGTGGGAATGAGGCCAGGTGGCTGGATTGGGGCAATTACCCAGCATGCAAAAGGCATAACCACGCAGGATGACACGTGTGGGAAAACTTGCTCCAACTTTGGTCTACTACTGTACACCACATTTAGATGCAAAATGAAACCACTCAGAACTGGTTAACACCCAGTAGAACAATCTATACCAACTCTATCAACCTCTGGAAACGCTCTTAACTGTCAGACCTGATGATCCTACCACTCCACTGGTCATGTCTCTATTTCTGCCACCTGTAACATTCTCAATATGACTCTTTCTTTTAAATCAAGTCATCTGCATTCCCACAGCTGCTCTGAAGAGTAAAATGATCAGAATTTTTCTTTCTGAGTGTTTAACTTGATGGTTTTACGGTTTTTGCTAGCAGGTGGGTAATAACTTTCCTAATTTTGATTAAATTTAAATGTTTAAAACTGAATATGTGAACTTATGTTATGCTTTTTCATGTGATTTGATTTCTACGTCACTGACAAACTTACACTAGAGCAAAACAAAAACTGTAATGATGAGGAAATAGTCAAAGTTGGACTTCTGCAGGTAACAAATTACCTCGTTTTAATTAAAAGAAGATGAACTGTGTCTCCCTCTAGTGGAAAATTTCTGCAGTTACATTTCCTGAAGCCGAGTCCAAAGACGGAGCTCGTACTTCGCCTTCCGCATTAACTGGCTCTTTCACAAAAATGTCTCTCCTGTTGAAGTAGCATAATCTATCAGAATAAATATCACAAAAAATCTATTAATTCGTTCATTCATCAAAGGGGAAGGGACCCTCCTTTACGACTTGAGTTTTTTATGCATTGTTTAAATGCAAAACAACAGTGGTCACCAAAACAATCAGCTAGATAACTGCAATAGTGTTCCGATACTAAAGAAGATTAAATATTTTGTTTAGATTAAGAACATTTTAATTCGAGGTATAAACTTAAAATGTAAAGGATTAATTCAAACTCGAGGTTTAAATTTCCCTCAAGTTTTTAAATCTATAATAAAAGATTCATTTATTTTTAAGATTTATCTTCAAGAAAGAAAAGAAGACAATTAATCACCAAACTTGGAAAATGTTTTATGTTCATTTTTATATTATTTATTGCGTGTAACTTTGTAAATACATTCAGTTATATTATAGCCTATCAGGATAAAAACAAGGACAGTGACCAAAAAACATAACATGGTTTCCAAAAGCTATTTACATGGCTGGGACAGTAGTTCTTCTACTAAAGGAAGATAACAGTTTTAGTGCACATCATAGCAAAGTAGCTTCTGCACAGTGAGTTGTTACAAGAGTAATTGCAGCAGGGCACTTTCAGAGTTTTACAATAAACATTTCACTTCAGCCTTACAATGGTATTGTTTCTTTGCATCCACTGTAACCACAGTATATAGATAATTCCTGTACATTTGCTTTTTTTTTAACTTGTTTATAATTTTCTTTGCTGTAAATATTTTTCTGCTTTAAGCGCTAGCTGTGAACATACTCTGGAATATCAGCAACGTTGTCTCTCTCTCTTTCTTTTTTTAACTGACTGTTCTACTCATCATCCTGCAAAGTAACTATGTGACGAACAGATTTTAAAAGTACAAACCTACAGGAAATATTTCACACAGTGTCTTAGAACAAAAATTCATAACCCTCAAAGTTTTTCCTAAAATCTCAACGTATTGTTTGGTTGTGAAGTAAAGTGGGAGGCAGGAAAAATCCATTTTTGCAACTTTTTTTAATCCAAAATAAAAATGATTGCATTATTCAGAGGAGCAGTTTAATGTACAGGCAAACTAAGCCACTGCTTAGACCACCCAAAACCTCTAGGAGCCTCCATAATGTTTCAATCTTAACACACACCAAAAAGCTAAGACTTTTAGATTTTATTGAGAATGACAATCCTATTAATTTTGATTTGATGTCTTCATAATACATTAATTAAAAGTTAATATGTTTCACATATTATTTGAAATTTAAGAGAACTGGAATTGAAACTCAAGTGGTGGTAATAGGACTCAAATTAAATTCTGCTTAAAGGGGCATATGTGCAATTTTATAGCATAATCAATTGAACATAATCAACTATGTTAACTTCAATTATTAAAAATGCTATATATGTACTATGACTTAAAAGAAATTTTACTTTGTGATTTAGCACCTTGAAATTGGGGCTCTGTCTCTTTAAAAATTCCTGCTCTTTCTGAAACTCCACCTACAGGAAGTGGTCGCAACATGGCTCCTCTGTTAAACCTTTAACTTTTTTGTTTTTTTTACCAGAATTTCACTGAGAAGTAGCTCCTATTATGAGCTCAGCAGATGTGCAGTTCCACCAGGTGTTTGCTAATTGCTGCTGACTAGTCTGAAGGAGCGGATCTCATATGAGGAGCTGCATCTTGAAGGTGGCACTAGGTTCCCCCAGGAATGGTTGCCATGGAGCTAAATTTGTCAAGCCAACACTCCAGGCATGTTTTTTGATGAGGGATAACATTATAACGTGATGTAAAGCTCAAAAAGGTTTATTTTACGTAATACTGCCCCTTTAATGATGCTTGTAGAATCATGCTGTGGGGATTCTATTCTTCAGGGAAGACAGTTCAGCTTGTGGCAAGAGTTGAAGGTTAAGGTTCATATAACAATGTGAAAAGTTCCCTATGTCTAGATATACAAAGCCTCCAGAAATTTGCAGCCAAAAGTAATTCTAGTATCTAATGAGAAATTAAGGAGGGGTGTGTGTTAACACATATATATTTTCCAGATTTTCTTTAAGAATATTGGTAATATTCACTTAATTTAAATACCATACATTGTTTTCCCACCACTTTGGGATTCAAAACCCCCATGAAACTTTATAAATGCTGTAGTTATAATATCATATAATGTGATGATATATGGAGTATCAATACTTTTGCAAGGCACTGTGTATGCTAGCATAAAACAAACATTGTTTACTATAAACAAACATATGTTATGCATTGAGGAGAATCATTTAACCAGCTTATTAACATCTTGATCACAATATAAATGTAACAGTCGCACTTTGCTGCAGCGGTGCAATTCTATAAAGCTCAATAAGCATGCAACTCCACATCACATTGCCATGGTGATATCTGGATGCTAACAAAGAACTTTCAGTGATTTCATGTTAGATTGGTCCCTCATCCAGTTGCCATTTTGTTTTTAACTTCAGGCGGTGAAATTCTATGCCCTTCTTTTATGGCGAGCCTTAACAAGGAGTTCTCTCTTTAAGCACAAATTCAAATTCTTCTTTCACTTCTCAGCCTCATCAAAGAACCTCATCTTCTCAGTGTGCACAGAGTCTTTGAGACGTTGAATAGATGACGCTGTCTCCCCTGAGATAGGCTCTGTTGCACCAAATATATGAGTGATTTGTTTAGTTATAACCACGGTCTCCTTGTTCTCACTTCTTTCAGTTGTTGTTTCTTGGACTAAGTGTTTGACTGTACTTGTGGCACTTTGAACATCTTGCATCATCCACGATGGAGCTTCATCTCCCTCCAACTGTAAAGCAAAGCCTTCGGCTGATTGGGGTTGGACAGCAGGCAGAATCTTGGCATGCTGTGACTCAGGAGTAGGCTGTATGTTTGATGTAATGATGTGTATTTTTCCCGATGTTAGTCTTACTGTATCTTCAGAAGAAGATGAAACACCAGAAGACAAAATAGTTATCTTCTCCGGCAATGAGGGCACATCTGTGATCAGCTCAGTCCGTGTGGTGGAAGTCATGATGTCACTGTGCATCTCTTCAAGTCCAGCACCTGCACTTTCGTCAGAGTATTTGACTGGGGAAGGTATGAATGGGCCAACAGGCTCACTTGTGATTGTAGAGCTTACATCAGCAAAAGCATCTGATGACTGGACAGAAAGGGTGGGACTTACTTCCTCGTCTTTGGTTTCCCCTACTGGGCTGCCATCTTTCACTTGTTCTGCTTTGTCAGGAATATTTTGTTGTTCTGTTGGGGAAGACAGGCCAAACTTCGAGAATTTAAACCAGCTCGAGCTCTCTGGACTTTTGGTGGTATCGTGCTTTGTTTTTGCCGCTATGTGCATTGTGGCGGGTCCACCTGGTTCTTGAGATTCCTTTGAGGTTTCAACATCTTGATCAACTTTGTCCACTTTTCGAACATCAAAGTCAACATCAATCGACTTAAGAATGTCACCAAATGATGTTAAAGTCGGTTTTGGTGATAGATTTTCTTCTTTTGGCTCAGTCTTTATTTTCAGTTGATCTTCAATATTTTCATGCTCAAAGTGAACGGATTCATCTTCAGGTTTGGATCTTGAAAGACCCAGTCGTGGTATTTTAAAGGTAGGTAGTTTGAATTTACTTGAAGATCCTTGAACCGCACTATCACTTTCTGTGTTTAGGGTTTCTTGATCTGGTTGTTCTGATTTGGGGGCATCTGATTTAAAATCAATCTTTGGACCTTTGATGACAACAGCAGCACACTCTCCCAGCTGACTTCCATCATCTTCAGCTGTGTTATCTGAGATGTGCGTCTCTGTTGTTGCCTCATAAGGCGCACTGCCAAATCTTGGCATTTTCAGAGTTGGCATTTTGAATTTTTTGGACTTGACTTCAGCCTCAGAAGTTGTCATTTCAAAAGCAGTTAGGACATGTTTGTCTTCATTTGCAGAGAGTTTGATCTCTGTTGTCATGTCGGTTTCATAATTTTCGACTTCTATTCCGTGATCTGGGAGGTCAGCTTTTACTTCAGGCTCTTTCAAGCTCGGCTTTGAAAATGAAAACCTGGGAAGTGAAAACTTACTTTTCTTTAAGCCTGGGTCAAGTTCTGGAGCTGGGGTTGCTTCTACTGCAGGGACCACTGAAGATTTTTTAACATCAACATCTGAGATTTTGGGCTCCGTTGACGTAACACCAGCTTTTGGAGTTTCCATGTTGACATCGACTTCAGAGGCTTTACCACCAGTTCTTGAAAATGAAATGCCAGGAAAAGTCCAATTTGGCCGTTTTACTTTACCTTCAAGTTCAACTGTAGGTTCATCTTCACCTTTTGACTCAGCACCAGGTAGCTGGACTTCGTATTTCTTTAGTTCCCCTTCTTTAACATTCAAATCTACTGGATCTGTATCAACGTGAAGATCCACATCACCCCTTTTCTCTTTGGTCATTTTAGGTATTTCCATACTGACATGTGGGGTTACGGCTCTAAATTTAGGTAATGTAATTTTAGGCATTTTAACTTCTGATGTAGTGTCAATATCAGCTTTGATCTCTGGAGACTTAACGTCCATTTGCACTGAAGGTTGTTGCACTTTTGCATCAGAAAATTGAACTTCAGCTTTGACTTCTGGTGCTGTGACATCTACATCTGCCTTGGGTAAGTTGATGTTGGTATCCGGTCCTTTGGATTGTGATAATGAAAAACCAAGACTCGGAAGTTTAAATTTACTTCCTTTTCTTTCACCATCAGTTTCTGAACTCCTTAGATCCACGGACGGACCCTTAATTTCTATGCTTGGTTCTTCTGTTGTAACTGTGAGAACTTCCTCCAAGGTAGTACTTTCCCCTTTCACTGTTTTGGCATCTTGTACTTGTTTGTTTGAACTTTGGGTAGCAAGGCCAAATTTTGGCAGCTTGAATGTTGGCATTTTAAATTTGGATGGCGATCCATCAGTGTCCTTTGACACAACCGTTATTTCAGTCGCCTTAGTATCTATCGTGGTGACAGTGCTTTTAGGTTCACTGTCTTCCTCATCTTTCTCCAAAGGAGGACCTTCTTCCATAGAGCTTTGAGTAGTAAGCCCAAACTTTGGTAACTTGAATGCAGGCATTTTAAATTTGGAAGGTGAACCATCAGCGTCCTTGGTCACTGTTTTGATTTCAGGTCCTTTAATTTCTATTGCAGAAGATGTTTTAATCAGATTCTTGTCATCAGGGAGTTTGACATCAGCTTTTACTTCTGGCAATGTAACATCTACTTCTGTCTTTGACAACCCTAAATCACTGCCAGTCCCTTTGGCCTCTGTCGCAGAAAAACCTAGACTTGGCAACTTAAACTTTTTTCCTTTTTCTTCACGATCAATTCCTTCAGTTTTTAGCTCTAATAATGGACCCTGGATTTCAATGGTTGGTGCTTCTGTGGTAACTACAATAACCTCTTCTGAAGTTGTGTTTTTACCTTCTACTGGTTTTGCACTTTTGTCTAATGGATGTACTTCTCCAGTGGAAGTTTGAGTAGCAAGCCCAAATTTTGGTAACTTGAAATTTGGCATTTTAAATTTGGAGGGTGATCCTTCTGTAGTCTTTTTTGTATCTTTGGTTTCAAGTGCTTTAGTTTCCACTTCAACAGAAGATTTGGTGCTTGGAAGTTTGACTTCAGCTTTTACCCCTGGTACTTTAACCTCTACATCTGTCCTTAAGCTCAAATCAGTCTCTGGCTCTTTGGCTTGAGGTACTGAAAAACTCAGACTTGGCAGTTTGAACTTCCTTCCTTTTCCTTCAAGATCACTTTCTTCAGTGCTTAAATCTACTGATGTCCCCTTAATCTCAATGCTTGGTCCTACTGTGGTAACTGTAAGTACCTCCTCTAAGCCTGTGGTTTCACCACCACTGATTTTGACACCTTTGTCAAAAGAAGGTAATTCTTCAGTGGAATCTTGAGTGGCAAGTCCAAATTTGGGAAATTTAAAAGTTGGCATTTTAAACTTGGATGTTGATCCTTCATTGTCCTTTGCTTCAACTTGAAATTCAGGTCCTTTAGTTTCTATTTCTGTTTCTATTCTTTTCAGTTCATCATCAGAAAATTTGACTTCAGCTTTGAGTTCTGGTTGTGTAACATCTACACCTGTCTTCAAGCTTAAATCTGTGTCCGGCACTTTGGCCTGTGTAGCAGAAAATCCAAGACTTGGCAACTTAAACCTTTTTCCTTTCCCTTCATGTTCACTTCCCTGTTTTCTTGACTCTATGGATAAATCCCCAATTTCAACACTTGGACCTTCTGTGCTAACTACAATGACCTCCTCTGACATTGTCATTTCTCCTCCAGTTATCTTCAGATCTTTGTCCAAAGAAGGCACCTCTGCCGTGGAACTCTGAACAGAAAGTCCAAATTTTGGCATCTTGAATGTCGGCATCTTATACTTGGATGGTGACCCCTCTGTTTCTATTTTCGTACCTTTAAATTCTGGAGCTTTAGCTTCCACTTCAAAGGATTTGCTAAGCTTTTCTTCAGGGATTTTGATTTCTGCTTTGACTTCTGGTACTGTAACGTCAACATCTGTTGTGGGTAAGGTAACGTTAACATCTGTTGTGGGTAAGGTAATGTCAATATCAGGACCTTTGGTTTGCGATGCCGAAAAACCAAGACTTGGCAGTTTAAACTTTTTCCCTCTTCCTTCACTTTCAGTTCCTGTAGTTTTTAAATCTACAGATGGAGCCTTAATGTCAATTCTTGGTGCTTCTAGACTTCCTGCAAGAATCTCTCCAGAAGTTGTAATTTCACCTTCTCCTGTTTTGAGATCTTTGTGCAAAGGAGGCACTTCTGATGTGGAACTCTGAACAGAAAGTCCAAATTTTGGCATCTTGAATGTCGGCATCTTAAATTTGGATGGTGACCCCTCTGTTTCCTTTCTTGTACCTTTGAACTCTGGAGCTTTAGCTTCCACTTCAAAGGATTTACTAAGCTTTTCTTCAGGGAGTTTGATTTCTGTTTTGACTTGTGGTACTGTAACATCAAGATCTGTTGTGGGTAAGGTAACATCAAGATCTGTTGTGGGTAAGGTAATGTCAGTATTAGGACCTTTGGTTTGCGATGCCGAGAAACCAAGACTTGGCAGTTTAAACTTTCTCCCTCTTCCTTCACTCTCAGTTCCTGTAGTTTTTAAATCTACAGATGGAGCCTTAATGTCAATTCTTGGTGCTTCTAGACTTCCCACAAGAATCTCTCCAGAAGTGGTAATTTCACATTCTCCTGTTTTGGGATCTTTGTGCAATGGAGGCACTTCCGCTGTGGAACTCTGAACAGAAAGTCCAAATTTTGGCATCTTGAATGTCGGCATCTTAAATTTGGATGGTGACCCGTCTGTTTCCTTTCTTGTACCTTTGAACTCTGGAGCTTTAGCTTCCACTTCAAAGGATTTGTTAAACTTTTCTTCAGGGATTTTGATTTCTGCTTTGACTTCTGGTTCTGTAACATCAACATCTGTTGTGGGTAAGGTAACGTCAACATATGTTGTGGGTAAGGTAACATCAACATCTGTTGTGGGTAAGTTAATGTCTGTATCAGGACCTTTAGTTTGCGATGCCGAAAAACCAAGACTTGGCAGTTTAAACTTTCTCCCTCTTCCTTCACTCTCAGTTCCTGTAGTTTTTAAATCCACGGATGAAGCCTTAATGTCAATTCTTGGTGCTTCTAGACTTCCCACAAGAATCTCTCCAGAAGTGGTAATTTCACCTTCTCCTGTTTTGAGATCTTTGAGCAATGGAGGCACTTCTGTTGTGGAACTCTGAACAGAAAGTCCAAATTGTGGCATCTTGAATGTTGGCACCTTAAACTTGGACGATGATCTTTCTGTTTCTATTCTTGTACCTTGGAATTCTGGAGCTTTAGCCTCCACTTCAAAAGATTTGTTAAAGTTTTCTTCAGGGATTTTGATTTCTGCTTTGACTTCTGGTTCTGTAACATCAACATCTGTTGTGGGTAAGGTAACGTCAACATCTGTTGTGGGTAAGGTAATGTCAGTATCAGGACCTTTGGTTTGCGATGCTGAAAAACCAAGACTTGGCAGTTTAAACGTTCTCCCTCTTCCTTCACTCTCAGTTCCTGTAGTTTTTAAATCTATGGATGGTGCCTTAATGTCAATTCTTGGTGCTTCTAGACTTCCTACAAAAATCTCTCCAGAAGATGTAATTTCACCTTCTCCTGTTTTGAGATCTTTGTCCAAAGGAGGCCCTTCTGATGTGGTACTTTGAATAGAAAGTCCAAATTTTGGCATCTTGAATGTCGGTATCTTAAACTTGGATGGTGACCCTTCTGTTTCCTTTCTTGTACCTTTGAACTCTGGAGCTTTAGCTTCCACTTCAAAGGATTTGTTAAACTTTTCTTCAGGGAGTTTGATTTCTGTTTTGACTTGTGGTACTGTAACATCAAGATCTGTTGTGGGTAAGGTAACATCAACATCTGTTGTTGGTATGGAAACGTCAACATCTGTTGTGGGTAAGGTAACGTCAGAATCAGGACCTTTGGTTTGTGATGCTGAAAAACCAAGACTTGGCAGTTTAAACTTTCTTCCTCTTCCTTCACTCTCAGTTCCTGTAGTTTTTAAAGCTATTGATGGAGCCTTAACATCAATTCTTGGTGCTTCTAGACTTCCTACAAGAATCTCTCCAGTAGTGGTAATTTCACCTTCTCCTGTTTTGATATCTTTGTCCAGAGGAGGCTCTTCTTCAGTAGACCTTTGAACAGAAAGACCAAATTTTGGTAACTTGAATGTTGGCATCTTAAATTTGGATGGTGACCCCTCTTTTTCTTTTTTTGACACTTTGATTTGTGGAGCTGTAGCTTCCACTTCAATAGAGTATTTATTCACATCATCACTCGAAAGTGCAACTTCAGTTTTACTTTCTAGAAGATGTGTATCGACATCAATATTTAAGAGGTCAGAGCTAGGTGCAACAATTGTAACTTCAAGAACCTCATCAGGAATGTCCTTATCAATGTCATCTCCTTCTACATTTTTGTCTGAAGTGCCCAGTCCTAATTTTGGTAATTTGAAAGTTGGCATATTAAATTTTGATGGTGATTGTTCCACATCTGGTGCCTCAAAATCAGCATCAGGTATTTTTATGTCAGTCTTGGTCTCAGTAAGTTTCACCTCTACATCCCTCTTTGCTTCAGGTCCTTTGGCTTTTGGCATTGTGATTCCAAACTTTGGCATTTTGAACCTGCCTCCTTGTCCGTCAACTGTAGGTTGAGTTTGCACTTCTGGTTTTCCAACTTCCACTCTTTCAGAAGGTATCAAGATTTCAGCTTTTCCCAGACTAACATGTGCTGTAGGAACTGGGATTTCTGCCATAACTTTATTGTCCACTTTGCCTTCTGCCTCCATGACATCTGTGTCTTTACTTGAGAGTCCAAGTTGAAATTCTGGTCCTTTAATTTTGGGCATTTTTATTCCAATCTTTGACAGCTTGATCTTTTCTTCTTGTCCATCAAGGTGATTCTCAACCTTCATGGTCGGGATCTCCAGCTCTCGTGTCTCATTAAGGACCACAGGAGATGAAAAGTTTATTTTTTCTCCATCGACTTCCAACACCTTGACTTCTGTTATAGCATCAGGAAATGGCGCTGTGATTTCAGGTTTTGATGCTGAGTACTTAACATCTTGCTGAACTCCAATCTGAGGAAATTTGCCCTTCATCCTGATACCAGTTTCTTCATGCTCAGCATCAATGAGTTTAATTTCAGTGTCACCTTTAAACAATGTGACATCTACATCAACCTTTTGGGATTGGGTTGTATCGGTTTCAGAACCTTTTAGTTTTGGGAGTGATATTCCAAATTTTGGAATTTTGAACTTACTTGCTCTTCCATCAATTTCAGATGCTTTAATTTTTACATCACTGTCTGGTATGGTAGCATCAATACCAGGCCTACCTTCCACTGTGTGTGTTTCAGAAGCTTCACTTAACTCTCCGCTGAGGTTTGGAGTAGCAGCTCCAATTCTGGGAATTTTAAAAGGGGACATTTTGAATTTTGATGACGATCCTTCAACATCCTTTGCTTCAACTTTAACTCCAGGAGCTCTAACATCTAGTTTTATTGATGATCCAGTTCCTTCAACCTCAAGATCTTTGATTTCTCCTTTAACTTCAGGCAGTGTCAGATCTTTACCTTTCTTCGACAGGCTTAAATCTGACTCATGCGTTGTAACTTTTGGTAGTGCAATTCCCAACTGGGGCATTTTGATCTTGTGTCCTTTCGCTTCACCTTCCTTCTGCACTGTTTTTATTTTCAGATCAGACTTTTCTATTCCTTTCTTTTCTTCTGGCCTAACATCATCTTTATTCACATCTGTTTCTGGACCTTCAGTGAGTTTGACCTCAGTTTTAACCTCTGGCAGGGTAACCTCCGCATCTTTCTTTGACAAGCTTATCTCAGGACCTGTTAGTTTTGTTGCTTTGACTCCAAACTTTGGGATTTTTATTTTGCCTCCTTGTACGTGTTGACCCTTGGACTGCAAAGGTTTGACTTCTCCAGGATTTTCTAACTGCATCTTTTGCTTTAGAAAATATACATTTCCCTTTCCAGGAGTAATTTCTGTTTTAGATGTTTCTGGGAGTTTACCTGAAGCTTTGCCATGTACCTCTGTCTTTGACAAACTCAAGTCAAATTCTGGGACTTTGATTTTTGGCGTTTTAATTCCAAACTTTGCAAATTTGCTTGCTTTCCAATCAAACTCGCCTTCAGTTTCAGTTGGCTTTATTTCTACTTGAGATTTTTCTGCCTCTGCAATTTCTTTAGGAACATCTGAGCTCTTGAGGAGTGTATCGCTCTCTGAGATTAGCCCTTCTTTATCTGGTGCCTCTGTGTGAGCTGTGTCTTTCTTAGATGTGTTAATAACTGTTCCTTTTATTTTTGGCACCGAAATGTCCAGGTTTGGCCATTTAAATGTATTCTTTCCATCTCTGTCTAGAGGTTTTGTAGTCCCTTCGTCAGAGATATCCTCTTTTCCACTGGGTGTGCCCGAAGGAGATAGTCCAACTCTGAACAGCTTATTCCTTTCATCTTCAGGTTTATCATATGTTTCTTTACTTTCTAAAGAAATGGCAAGTATTGTCTTTGTGTCAGTACTCACATTAAAACTTGTCAAGCCACCATCCTTTTTGAACGGCTCGTCCGTTGAGTCAATATACTCAATACCATCAAGTTCAGGTATTTTGACTTTACATATGACCTCTCCAGTTTGTCTTTCATTATTCCTTGTTTCCATTGTTAGCTCTTTTTCCTGAATGAAGCTTGGTTTCTGCATGTCAATCCCAATATAAGGCAGTCTTCTGCTTTTTGCTGACATTCCAAAGCTAGGCATTGCTATCTTTGGCCTAGTGGACGTCTTCAGCTCTTCAGTTGTTGCTGGTTTTCCGTTAGTTGTATCAAATTCTTTTTCTTTAGTTTCCTCTTCACCTTTGCACTTTGTTGGGCTGGTACTATCTTCCATTTGAGATTTCTTAAAATCAAACCTGCTGTCAGTTAAAAAGATTGTTTTGGAGATTTCTGAAGATGCCGATGTGTCAGAGCTTGTCAGATGTTCTTGTTTTGGTTTCACAACTTTGGTGGGCGTTTTTACAGATATTCTTTGTGCGTTAGCATCTATGACAGTAATTTCTTCTGGGATAGGCACCCCAGATATATCCAGTTGAGGCAGCTTAAATCCAGGTAATTTAGAAACAGCTTCTTTCACACTATCAACATCAATTGACATTTGAACTGTTTCAGCCTTGCTTTCTCTGTTGCGCTTTTTAAAATCAGCTTTAGTTTCCACTGTGGTTTTCACAGACATGTCCTCCATTCCTGGAATCTCAATGTCTTCACGTTTGGGAAGTTGTGTTGTGGAAACGCAGCCAGTTATAGTTGTGGGTTCTTGATCGTTCACCTTTTGCATTTCTTCTGCATTAGCAACGTTGCTCATGTCTAATTCAGGTTGCTTACGTTTTGGACTGGACTTTTTGGATTGCTTCTGTTTCATCTCCTTTCCTTTCTGTGTTTTGTCATCGCCTTTTTTGGGAGATTTCCTCACTGATATGTCAAGTTCCACTTTTGGTAAACTTAGCTGCGAGGTAATGGATTTGGATGAGATTAGCTTTAAACTCTCTCCACCTTGGTTTTTGCTATCTACGCCGACCGTAGACTGATCTCCCAGCAGTTTGGTTTTTGACTCAGAGCTTGAAATAGCAGCAGATTTTCCTGCTTCAGGAAGATCTTCCGTTTCAACACTTGCTCCAAGAGTCTTAAGCCTTTTGGGAGAGGATTTTGCTTTTGCGTCTTTTTTGTGCGATTTGTCCTTCCCCAGGATCTTTATTTTTAATTCTGACCTCTCTTTCTTCTTTTTTTTCTCATCTGGGGATTTTGGAGCTCCAGACTGGCCTTCCTGATCGCCCAGCGCTACGGTTTGATCTGCGGTTTTCAAAGTAGCGTCTACACTGACGAGTTCCACCTTGTGTTGAACCGGGCCAGACTCCACAGCTTCCCCTGCCTGTTCATTGATCTCTGGTGTTTCTGCTATGGGGTATTCAGGGAACTCGGGTGAAAGTGTGTCTGATTCCTGCTTCTGCTGAACGTCACTACTCATCTGCCCAGATGTTGGGGCATCTGTGTCCTGGTCCTCAGATGAACTTATGCGGCCTCTTCTCGTTAGACCAGACAGCTTTATTTTATGCTTCTTCTTTCCTTTCAGGGCAACCTGGGATTTTATAGGTGACTCTGTGTCACTTGTTGTAGGACTAAGTTCAAGTTTTCTCTGCTCATCTGCTTCTGACGAACTGTGAGACCTTGTGAAACGAGATTTACGTCCTTTTCCAAAGGAGGGAAACTTTGGCCACGAGATGCGAGCGTCGCCACGTCTTCTGGTTTTTCCTTGTTCCCTCATCTCTGTGGAGCTGACTTCTTCCTCCTGTTGAGCAACGGAAACATTAAATAAAAATAAAAATTACATTCATAAAAAAAATATTAGCAGATGCAACTTCAAAATAGTTACAGGAATAACGTCTGAATCGATAGTTGGTTCCGTTTCTGTGATGTCCGGTTGGCGTTTAAGGCAAAGCTTCAACTTGTAAGCCTGAGCATGCTCCAGAATCTGAATGGCGTCCTCATATGACATGTTGTCAAAATACACTGTGGCGCTCAGAATCTGATCTCCTACAAAAAGAAAACAACGGGGAAAAAAAGAATGACTAGCTCCTCTAAAGAAGAATTGACTTTCTATCTGTTGCAACAAAATAAGTGGTGTTTAAGGAACAAACTAGGACAAAATAATTGAAATTACTATTATTTATTATTATTTATTTATAACTTGTTATGAACCTGTGTACCAAATTAATTTGTTGTACAAATTAACCTCTCTGTTAATTTGTGTAACATTGAAGTTGCACAAATTAATAATCATATATGTCTAATTAGTATTCATAATAAAATGAATAAATAACCTTCTTTGACTTTTAAGCTTTTTGAAGCTGGTGACTCTGGAACTACTTTCTTTATGAAGATCCCCTCTTTTCCTCCTCCGCCATAAACCAGGCCTTCTGCACACCCATCCTGGGCTGTGTTGACTATTATGCCACCTTCAGAACTGGGAGCTTCCTGCAGACACACCCGAAACAAAGAAGACAGATGTTCTTACTTAAACCGCAGGTTCACAGGCTATATGGATTCCTGCATGTGATGGTGTGAATGTCAGACCTTTAATTTACTCATTTTTGGAGTGGAGGTCCTCTCGAAGATGGAGCCGAGGCCAGACTTTTTACCTTTGTGTCCACTCCCAGCTTTGTGGTCTGCATCATGTTCTTCACACTAAGAACAATAGTGTTAGAAAGGTGTTGTTTTTTCAAAACCTGAAATATCAGTTTAGCCTACTATACAATGTAATAGAAATGTAATAGAATAGAATAGAAATGTAATAGAAATGAACACCTTTATAACTGCATAATTATAAAAACAGGAAAGCTGTTCATTTCTATTATATTTCTAAGCTTTATTCACAAGCTGTGGTATTAGTATCTCTGGTAGTATTATGGGATGTCTCTGTGTTAAATATGTACAAGTTCAAAAGTAAAGCTTATAAAAAGTTTTTAAATAACTGCGCGAGTACATTGATCTATGTTTAGAAAACATTAAAGTTGGAATGTGGCTTTGGAAAAGACTTAAGAGCGTTAACTGTTATGAGTCAGGAAAAGCATTGGAATTTGCTAGTTGCTGTGCTCAGTGACAAGCTAACTGCTATTAGCAAAACAAGCTAAAGGAATAAACATGTTCTCTGAAGGAAGTTGTACAGTTGTGGGAGAGATAAAAGCCTAAATAAACAGTTTGTCACTGTAGCTGTAACAGTTTCCAACACTTGGCAGCCATCTTGGATTTTAAATTGGAATAAAGACTTGTTTACACGACAACATCGGGATAATAAAATGCAAATGTTTTGGCCTCTTGTGTCCATGGCAGCAGCTTTTTTTTCTTGACAAAGACGCAAAGGTTTGGCAACGAGCTCCAGAGTGAAACTTTTAAAAAATTAAATGTGAATCAAATCATTTCTAAATGTAAAGTGAAAACATTATGGAAACAATGGCATCAGTCAGCCCATCTTGTGCTTGTGGACTCAGTTTTGACCCACGCATAGCACATATCTATAACAATGGTGGATCTCCATGTTCTTTCTTTTCTGCTGCACCTCTACAGATGATGTGGTGTGTTAAAGCACAATCTAAAATAATAAAAATAAAAATGTGAAATCTGCCCATTGTGGAAAATTTGTGCAGTCAGCAAAGACATATAGAAGGATTATATAAACACACATCTGGATTAGAAAATACACAGTTTTACCTCCTCCTACTGGCTTGAAATCCACACTGCACCTTTTCCAGTACCGCTAGTGTTTAAGCACAATTTTTGATTTTTGTCAGATGTGCAACAGAAAACGCTCTTGGAAACGTTGTTATGACTTCCCCACTGTGAGTTCTGGCAGAGCATACGTTTACTTTTTCTATCATTGTAGAAATGTAGACTCAGTACAAATAAAATCCAGAATTAAAATGTTATAGTAGTTCCAAATGAATTCAGCTGAGAAAGAAAATCAACTCAGACTAATTTCTCTTTCCTTTCCTGGACGGTTCATGTCTGTGCAGCTCAGCTGTATCTTTTCTGTCTGTACCTCTTTGTCAGCGTATTTTGCCGTCTCTGGATACTCCTGGATCGGGGATGACCCTTGTGGCCGGGGTCTCTCCCCCTCGGCAAACTGAGTCGGCTCTTCGCATATCTGTGTGAACAAAGTCAGCTAACATGAAAACAAAGTTATTTCTGTCATTTGTACTATGAACGTACATCATGCTTGTGGAGTAAGTTTAGATAAAGGTACAGGTTAGGGAAATAATAGAGTGTGATTTTCTAGTAGGTTTCGGTTACTCACTGAATCGTCCTGTGTGGCGGGTTCTGGTGCTCGCAGTCTTCTCCCTGCTTAAAAATAAAAAACACAAGCCAAAATATTACCAAAAGAAATCTAATATCATGTCTAAGCTTAATGAACAAACCAACACAATGTTTTTGTCACTTTGTTTTAGTTCAGTGGATTCAGATGATTTTGCATTTACTCTTGTCATCTTTCTTTTAATCTATGGTATCACCATGGAGGGATTTCTTTATTTCTTTATTTAAATGGGTTAATTTTTCAGAGGGAGACACAGTGAGGGTAGCGTGATTTTAGCTACCAGTAGCAGGAGAACGGAGGTGCGCCAAGAAGCTAATAGAAGCTACAAACACTGAATAGAAGAGCAGCTGCCATCGATACAGTTGCAGCCAAGCATGGTTTAATGTTACAAAATACAGTTTTACCAAGTTGCTCAAAGTCTAAACTGGTATTGTTGTGCATTTAAGGTGTAAAGTTTACCTTCAACCAAACGCCCCCCTAAGGCATCCCAGCGCCCCCCTTTTGTAAAAATGTCCGCCAGCGCCCCCTGCCGTCCTCTGAACGCCCCTGGGGGGCGGTACCGCCCACGTTGAGAACCACTATGTTAGATCAGAATTTCTTGGTTAATGACAAGTTGTCATAACAAAGACATTTTGAATAATGTCAACGTTGTATTAAAAGTGTCATGATTTACCAAACGACACTTTATGACAATAGTCATAAATATTCATGAAGACTTACATGAAGTTCATGACAGATGTTATATCATGTTTATGACAGTGTCATGACAGTCTTATTCACCCCTCTTCAAATAAAGTTTTACCCTATAATGTAATAACGTTGAGTTAAAAAGATGGAATCCCACCCAGCCTCACTCACAGGATTCATCATGAGGTTCAGACGGACACAGGAGCCGATGGTGGAACTATTTAGGGTTCTTCCTGGCAACGATTTCCTCAGGGAGCCGCTGCCTCTTCCATCTGTTAAGTGATCCACTGTATTGATTCTCACATTAAACTTTGAAGCCTCATAGGCTGGCTCTCTCATGATTGTCGAGAAGGTGCTGTCTTATCATTATTATAACTATTTTATTATTATTGATTATTTTTTATTATAATTGATCTTTGTGAAGATAGAAAAATTCTGATTAAGACCACCACTCTTTACTTTTAGTCTGAATAGACGGTATTTTAACATGAAGCCATTGTTCGTTTTATTTCTATTTCCCAATGTTACACATACATTAATGACTGGAAAAGTTGACTGATTCATTTAATATAACCATCTTCAAGAACATTTAACATAAACAAAAATATGATAGAGAATACTGTGCAAAAAAAAAAGAAAATCTTACAAAGTATTTTTGGCCTAGTTTCTAGTGCATAATATGTCGGTATGTTTGAAATAAGGAAAAACTAACTAAGAAGCTACTTTTCAGCAAGTTATAAGCAGTACTTCGTTACTGTACTTAAGTACAATTTTCGTGTATCTGTACTTTACTTAAGTAGATTTAATAATGGGTACTTTCTACTTTTACTCCACTACATTTTACAGTAAGTATCTGTACTCTCTACTTCACTATATTTCTACAAAACTGTCGCGTTACTCGTTACATCCAAGTCGCGTTGCTCTTTTTTTCCATTAAAATGTGAAGTTCATGGACCTAAGGTGGCGCCGTAAGATCCAAGCAATAACGTGACTTAGTGTCTGTTGTCACCCATCGACTCCACCTTTACTTGCACGTGGAGCTCCAGACATGCGCAGTGGTTTCCTCTGAGTGGGAGAAGATGTCTGTCTAATCGATAATAGCTGCATAAATCACATGAAAAATCAGCAGCGCTTCGCTTTCACAGACGGTGGAGCTTCGTCCAACTTTTAGCGTCACTTGAAAGGAAAGATTAAAGAAAGGTAAGCGCTGTGGACGTGATGCTAGCAAAGCTAACTGTACAGAGACACATATGTTGCATCCATGATGAAAAAAAAAGTTGTCACTCTGCCCTGAATTATTGTTGACTGAGGTGTCGCATATATGGGACAACGCTGTGACTAAAGTCTGTAGTTGTCGTGATCTGTGGTTTTGTGTATTTATTTCTGAGTTTTCTGTGATCCTGTTCCCAGTGAGTCTCTGTCTCTGGTCTTCCTGTTAATTGTTTTCCCAGGTGTGTCTTGTTCTCTTGATTACCTCGTGTGTATTTAGTCTCCTGTGTTGTCTGTGTTCCTGGTCGTTTCCTAGTGCTGTCAGTTGTTCCTCGTTGCTCTTCCGTTGTCCTGTTCCGCTGGTTATTTTCATTAAATTCATAATTTTTTCACCATCATACCTGGGTCTCAGCGTCTCTCCTCACCACCACCAAATCCTGACAGTAGTATAGTTATTTAACGTTCAGGAATGATCAGATTCTTCTGGACAGATCTTTACTAAGTCCTAAGGACTGAAGCCTCACTGAGAGCCGTTCTTTGTTCTTGTTTATTTAAAACACACATTTATTTAAAAGCCGAATAAGTAAAATTTGAACGTATGAACACAGAGCAGCTCATTGTTGGATTTCGTCTCCTGTCATGGCGGCAAACATCGCAGTGGGAGGGAGGTGAGAACAGTCACGGTTCTCCTTCTGCTTGGTTACTCATTGCGCTGTTGGACAGTTTTCATAGTTGAACAATATTTACCGTTAATTGAAATGTTTCATTTGTGGTTTCTGACATGGGCAATATGGGCAACCGCCCAGGGAGTTATTTTTCTAGGTATAGCAGGAGACCTTTGCGGATTGTAGCACAGCGATGAAAGCAAAACAGAATTAAATGAGTTTTAATTTATTTAAATATATTTCAGCTCTAAGTATTTAATATCTAGGCGTTTTTATGGGAATGTGGATCTTTCAGATCAATCTGAGAACCAATTTTAATAGGTAAACCTAATTTTATTGTCATGTAGTGCAGGGCACTCGCTGGTCTTGGTCTTGGGTTTGGTGGTCTTGACTACAACTCTGCTAAGTGGCTCCTTGGTTGCATGTCCTCCCCTCAACACCTTCTTTCCATCGCCTTTCAGGTGGATTTCTTTCTAAATAAATGTCACTAATGAAGTTCATGCTATGTTAGAACAGGAGACATGTTTAATCTGTGGTATTGCTCATTAAAATGGCACATTTCTGATGTGTTAAAATTAAATTTGATCAATTCACTTAATGCTATTAGTGATTAGGTAATGTTTTCATCAAGTACTTTTACTTTTAATACTTAAATATTTTTAAAAGCCAGTACTTTTTGACTTTTACTTAAGTAAAATGTTAATGTGGTACTTTGACCTTTACTTGAGTACATTTTTGACTGTGTATTTGTACTTTTACTTAAGTACATTTTTTGAGTACTTTCTCCACCACTGGTTATAAGAGCTCAAAGATTTCTGACTATTGATTAAAAAAAGTACTAGTCCTATTGCCTGATGCTTTTCACTTATAAGATAGGAAAAAAATATTGTTTTCTACATTTTAACTTGCTTTGAGAAGGGTATTTTTCAAAGCTTAACACCCACATTTTTTTTGAATGTCTTACTTACTTTTGACATGGGATTTTATGGATTTGGTTGCTGAGAAAACCAGTTTTGAATATGTTTGATATAAAAGGGTAAACTTTGAAATCAAAACTTTATCTCAAGGCTTCAAGAAAAAATGTCAGATAATAAATGGAAAGATATGTGCACTTATCTGAAGTATCTACTGTAGTATTTGCGGATGTGCCTTTGCACATTTATCCCCCCCGCCCCCATCCTCCACCTCACAGTAATGTATGTCATGTGGAAAAGTCTTTCAGTTTGTGTAAGTGCATCAGAAGACAGCTAAGCCCGAACGCTAGCAGGTCAGAATTATGTCTTTTTCAGGTTGTGTTGTTGTCTTGAGAAAGCAGAGCGGTTCAATATCACAGCTCCTCTTCTTTGTGGTTTCTAATAAAAATGAACTTTTCAGACATTGTGAATTCAGAGTAACCACATCACAGTCTTTAAAATAAAAAGAATCTGCAGCTGCCACACTATAACATATAACATTAACAGCAGAATCCTTTAATCAAAACCAAAGCTCACTTACCCACGGTTGCTGGTTGTGAGCGCCTGGCAGCGAGCCGAGTGTTAACAAGAAGCTGTTTCTATCTGTCCCCAAGCAGACCTTCAGGGTGTGTGACTGCCAAAGCAGCTACAGTGTTTTGCTCACCCTGAGATGCTGGGAGGCGGGACAGCGTTTAGCTTCCAGTCATACCTTGTAGTGATTTGTGTGTCCTGATTTAATTTGTCACCTGTACTGGTTTTCCATTTTATTCTGGTCTAGAAACAGAATGCTTGAAACATCTTATTTGTCGGCTGAAAATCAGATATGTAACCGGGTTTGCCGCATAAATATAGATGTACAGTTTTGGACCTAATCTGTTTCGCTTGGATTTGTCAGTCTTTAAAACATGCCAGTTTCACATTATTAAAATTCCTTCAGCTTTCTCTGAACATGCAGTAATACAACCCAAAGCCGCTTCACTGAGACAATTGCTTATGTCTCTCTGTCTTTGACATTGTCTCAGACAAATAAATTAGCAAAATTTCTGCTTGTGTAAAGGTGGCACAGTGGGCGGTTATTGATGAATGTGTGAATTTGGTCGTCTTCATTGAAAACATACACTATGGAATCTGAGGTTGGGTTTTAGATTCAAATCGTTTTAGGACTTAGTGAAGACTAGATTATATTTGCAATATTCTCAAATGAAAAAATAAAATAAACTAAATAAAAAACGATGTACTGTCTTCTTCTGATGCTGGTCTCCAGTGGTCATTGGGTGAGAGTCAGCCGACACACTGAACAGGCCGTCAGTACATTGGAAGGTAGACAAATGTAGATGTATATATGAAAATACTGTTTCTCCCCAATAAACATGGAACTGATCCCAACAGAGGAAAAAACAGACAATTGACTGATTGACTCAGGGATTCAGTTGTGCTCTTTGGGACTTCAATGACCCAAACTTTAAGAGGTGTGATCAAGAGAAAGGACCTCCTGCTCTGAATCAGAGCTCTGTTTTGTCAGACCTTTGTGCTGGGTATGGATCGTCCAACACAAGCATCATGTTGTAGCACAACATGGTCCACATGACCGTGTAGCATCTTGGGGAACGTGGCACCATGTCAGCGTGAGCTAAGATGTTCTATGATCAGATTTATATTTGGAATCCATTCTGAGACTTCAACCTTTAAAGTTGTTGAACAGATGAGGTGAAAATCTTGAACCTTGCTAGTGCTTTATAAATGTAAAAGATAAAGCACAAGCAGCAAACTGTATATTTGTGATACATGTTTGTAAAACACTGTATTTTAAAGTGCAACATAGGATTTGGATTTGGCCAAAACACACTTTTACAGGCACTTATTGTGTATTAGTACAGCGACATGATGGCTGGAATTGGGATACTAATGCAAATATTAGACTCTTACTCAATGTCAAAAATCTAAATTTTGTTCTTTACAAAGAAAATTTCTTCTTTTTTGAGTTTCTTCTGTAAAAGTACCGGTAAGCTTTCCTGGACATTAAACTCATGTAGCACAACATGGTTTATTATTTGTGCTCACTTCTTGTACAATGGACACACACAAGCCGCTTTTAGTTGAGGACGGTTTGCTTGGATCCAAAGTTTAACAAGATTTAAGTGAAAGGGGGGGAAGCAAATTGGATTTTCTGCATAAATTGCTGGGACATGAGACAGTGAAAGCACATGTTTTCAATCTATTAATCTGCTGCAAATGTAGAGTGAGTTTCATCACAGCTCTGGAATTTGTCAGGGTTACCGTGACATACAGAGACGAGAGGCAGTCCATGTCTATGAACTACAACAGTTTTTGAAAATAAAACCAGAAAAGAAAATTCTCATAGCATAATTTCATTCTTATTATGCTATGAGAATAAAACAGGCTTA
>CAEGAF010117460.1:0-13189 GCA_903067075.1 Micropoecilia bifurca
TTTGAATATTTTCCACTGGATTTGATTGATATTAACACCTTGTGGGTCAATTATTTACTTTTTTAACACCACATTATTGTGGTGTTTTGTGATCAACACTACACTGGTGTTACTTTTAATATATTATAACACCAGCACCTTTGTAATGTTAATGTGACTCTGCAGTGTTGAATTTGACACCAGCTGACTTGGACACTTATAGACACTTTTGGGTGTTAATTCAACACTGGCATTTTTACTGTGTACATTCCTGATTACATATGAGTAAGTCTGAGAAATATCCCAAACACCTGACAAGTCAGTTCAGACATAGATAAAACACATAATCTCAGATTAAGACCAAACGTATTTGACTCAGAAAGCCAAGTCAAACCAAAGAAACGTCCACAGTTCAAACACAAAGTGACAGTGAGAGGGTGTGTGCTGGTCATACCAGGGACACAATGCCGCAGCTTCTGTTATTTACACATTTTCACTGTCACACTCTGTAGACATAAAGCAGGACACTTACATCAGCAAACTCGTTCACAGATACACATGGAGTTCATCTCCAACCACCCCCTCAACTTGTTTTCATAAAGCTCCATGAAGTAAATGGTCCGAGCAGGAGTTTTAAATTGCTAAATCCAAAACATTCTCTGCATGACAGTTCCCATAAATACAATCCAGATCAGAGTTAAAGGGCTGGAAGAGAAGAGCATTACAATTAACAGATGAATTGAAGGTGCAGCTAAGAAGAGCAATTGAAAGAGGCTATGAAACAACACCTAGCTATCTGTCAAGCTTCATAAAGGGATGGTGTAAATTATCAGGCTCTGAGCCGTTACATCATGTCTGAATGAATCAGATAGCTGACTGGAACTAAAGGAACATGTTGGCTGATGGTGTAACATGACCTGAGTGAAGTTGCCCCCCACCTTCTTCAAATCAGGCAAAATTGGTGTCAAATGTTTGTGCTACGTTTGTGCAGCAAAAATTTTCATTTGTGCCACTTTCATTTTAAAGATATGAAGAAAAGTTTCTAGAGGTCATCCAAGGTCAACCAGCCCCCCCACCTTCTTCAAACCAGACAAAATGGGTGTCAATCAACTCGGCTACGTTTGTGCTGGTTTGTGCAGCAAAAATTTTCATTTGTGCTACTTTGGTTTTGAAGATATTAATGAAAGTGTAAAGGTCAAAAGGTCAACCAGCCCCCAAACGTTTATGAAATCAAACAATTGGTGTCAAACATTTGTGCTACGTTTGTGCAGTAAAAATTTTTGGTTGTGCCGCTATCATTTTAAAGATGTAAAGAAAGTTGGATTTCATAAAAGTTTGGGGGGTTGGTTGACCTTTTGACCTTTACACTTTCATTAGTAGCACAAACAAAAAAAATTTGCTGCACAAATTATCACAAACGTAGCACAAACGTTTGACACCCATTTTGTCTGATTTGAAGAAGGTGGGGGGGCATCTTCACTTCACTTCACTCAGGTTATAACATGTCTTTACTTTGATAAAGGTTCAGTTGCCAGGAGAAAAAGCTGCTTTTATCGACGTAACGGGCGCTAGCCTGCCGTTTGCTTCATGTTGTCATGGCAACCCAGACGTTAGCAGATCCCAGTTTTCCCGCAGTTTAAACATTTATTTCTTTAACTATATTTTTAAGGTAACATGTTTGTAACATGTTTCTAAATTTTATATGTTTTTTTTAGTTTAAATGATTTACTTGAAACGCGTAACAGCGAACCGGAAGCGAGACTGAAAGTACAGTAAGCTAACAGAGAAAAGCGCGCGGAGATGACAATTTTAATAAATATAAATTTAGACTTTGTATACAATAATACAGTGAGAGAGAAAAAACTCTGTGTTTGTTTAAAAATCTGTTGGTTTTTAAATTGTTTTCACGGTGATCCCTGGTTCAAATAAAAGTAGCAATACTTTAACATATTTTTACTCAAATAAAAGTAAGAAGCAGCCGTCCAAGAAATTACTAAAAACGTATTGATCACTGAATATCTGATCCAATGATCAAATATTTGATATTTAAAAATTGCATAATCAGACACATAAAATTATAAAGTTAAGTGGAAATTTTAGAATTTTCAGGACAAAAATGACAATAATTAAGTAACAAAAAATAACAAAATCAGGCAAAATATGTTTTTTTTCTAAATCAGTTTCTTTCAAACTGTAGGTGTGTGTCTTTCTGGTGAATTATTGTTTGTTTTCACTCAGTGGGTAAAAAAATTCAGAAATTTTACTCAGGTAAAAATAGATATAGCCTACTTGTAAAAAGTAAAAATACTCCTAAAAGTAATTTTTTTCAAAAGGTTTATTGTAATTGAGTAAATGTATCTCTATTGAAGACTAGTGCAGTTATAAACTATGTATTTTTAACTGAATAGAAACTCAAAATGATGGACAACTCTGATTAGGTGCAAATCTGTTAAATGAGTTTCTCCCACACACTAAAACCTCCACAGCTCCTGTTTCCTCACTCAGACATACATTCAGGTATCGACGTATTAGTCACTGTCCAGAACTGTGTGGGTAGTTGCCCTTCATTTATTGGTCTAGCATGGACTTCTGTCCTGTCTGACTCTGACATTTCCATCTTAACAAACCAAAATAATCACCTGGTTTGACAACTGCAGATTCATAGCTGCATCTTTCTGTGTAACGTACATGAAACATTCTCCTCTGGTTGAGGCTGGGGAGAAAATTACCTAATTAATTTTAGGAGGAGCAACACGCTTCTGTTTCTTCAACCGAGCGAGCGAACAGCAGCTTCATGTAAAACTAATTTATGAGTCTGGTTCTCTGTGGGATTTGATGCTGGCATTTAACACAGACATCAGCACTCGATAAGCAAACAACAGGAATAAATGAAGCCTGAAAAACAACAACCACAGCACAGATCATTACTGTCTGAACAGTTTTCAGAGCCTGTCTTTGGCAAACAAGTGCTTCTGCATGGGAGATTTGTATTAATTTATCTATTTATTTATTTCAAACAGGTTTTTAAAATCAAAGAAAACAAGAAACCAGTAAGACGATACATAACCAAGAACAAAATAAGTAGCTCACCACTACTTTTCTGTTTGAAAAGGAGCAGGAAGAAGTGAGCATTTTAATTTAATTCAATATACCACTTATTCATAAGCCTGCTCAATTTACTAAATGATTATAAATTGACTCTCATACAGGATAAAAAAATCACTGACCCATAATAATAGGAGTAATAATGACAGTTATAAATAATAACTGGATATACAGCATCAGAATAATTACCAACTCATTGCCAATGTATATACTTGATATTCTGTTATATTACAAGCAAATACAATTTTAAAAACTAGTGGTAACAGTAATTTTAGTGCCTCACTATAAATGTTGGGCTTTAGCAGCTCCACACTGGAAGACGAGGCTGAATTTGACTTGTGCTCCGCATATTTTAGCCAATCATAAATCTAAATCTGATTTCATCACACAAGCAGCACAGCAGTCAGTCCCAGTTGGAGGTTTTCTGTTTAGACTTTGAATACTTTTCCTTTGCATCTGTATGTTTTTTCAACGTTTGCATGCATAAGACAGGACAGATCGCCACAGTTTTATTGAATGTGAAAGGAAATTCCACTGCAGCTCTCAGATGACAGGAAAAACACACCTCTGTATCATTTCTGCAGAATCTATGCAACACAAACATTGCTTTGCTGACTTAATGATAGCGTGACTTAGTCTCTGCTGTGTCATCCCGTCTGCATTACTAAGGAGTTCCTCGCCTCAGCATGCTGTATGCTTGAAACTAAAAGTGAAACCGACATTTTGACTAATTTTGATTAATTCAGATCATTATTGACAGATAGCCGGGGTTTACTCACAGACCAATGAAATGTCATTCTCAGAAAAATAAAACATAGTGGAAAAAGCAAGGCACCTTGTCGTGGTGCAGCAGAATACTGTGAAATTCACTATTCAGAAGGAAAACTCCTCAAAAGGGAGACATATTTAAAAAGACTTTCCACAAAATTCCCTTCACTTCCTGATGCCTGAACCTGCAGAGCATTCATTTTCCAAAATGGCAGCATGTAAGGCTGTAGTGAGACATCAAGTTTAGTGTTTAGATCCCTGTAGCAAGTCTGTTTTAAAAAAGTGACAAGCAACAAATACAACGAGTAGCAGGTTGCGCCATCTTTGAGAAGTCGTTTAATCTCCATGGCAACCATTCAGCTGGCTGGACCTAGCCCCGCCTTTGAGGCGCAACTCTGAGGAGGAGCTGCAGTTTCCAAACTTGTGCCTCACAGAGCAGCGCAGCTCTGTGACTCCCCCTCTAGACTCCTGCAGACCAGCCAGCAGCAGTTAGCAAACGCCTGGTGTTTGCATCAGGTGAGCTTGTTGCTCGAGCTTCGTCTCAGTGAAATGCTGGTGAAATCGTTGTTGATAGAGAAGCTCTGTTATGATGACTTCCTGAGTTTCAGAAAGAACAGGAGTTTTTAAAGAGACAGAATCTCAATTTCAAGGGATTAAATCACAAAATAAAAATTATTTTAAATCGTATTTGTTATTTGTAGCATTTTTATAAGGACTGGAGTCATAGTTACTTGATTGTGCTATAAAGTGACAGTATGTCCCTGGGAAAAACATGATGCTGCCCCTTTAAAAGCAGACTGTTGTGTAGCAACTATTATAATGACATTCTCATGTCCAGATACCAAAATGAAATTAAGATTCTGCTTTACTGGGACTTGACTACACAAACAAGCAGGTGAAGAAATTATGAAAACCTGACTTTTCTTGTTTTGCCTGTGATTCCATTGCACGTTTCTAGAATTCATCCATTCATCTTCAGTGATCGACTGGAGGCTGATTCTCAATATAAATCCTTGCAAACTTTTTGCAGTGCAATTCCAGTACTTAGAATAATTTTGATATTGAATGACAGTGAAGTAGGAGCTTCTTTTTTCTTTACTACCTTTATTTACTGAATATTTTAATGTTTGTGTTACACAGAAACCATTTTCACACATATAATTTGCTTTTACACCAAACTGGTTGTTGCTTTGCTGTTCCACTTACTCCAACGATTGATGCTTATAGTTTCCTCCCTTTTAATGTAACTGTCGTTTGTGCAATCTCCCCAATGGGAACCCGGCTTCATGTTAACAAAAATCCCTCTAACAGCGTCTGACGGCAGAGATCTTCTGGCAGGGAAACGCTGCGCCGCGGTGAGTGTAAAGGTGAAGTGGTTATCTGGAAAGACGCAGCAACCTGTCTGACCAAACGATTATTCTGAAACATTGTGACAGCCACTTTGGTTCATGTCTTCCTGCTGCAGGCCCCCCACTGTAGCCACAAGCAATCAGCGTTATTTTGTTGCGACCTAAACTTTGGTTTTCTCAGGTTGTGATACTTCACCGTATAGGAAGGAGCTAAATGAGAAAGATGGAGCACAGCGTTCCTGCGTTACTCTTCTGCAGCTTCTTTGGTCCTGGAGTAAGAAAAGGAACATGATAAGTGTAGGCCTGTATAATAAAATTGATATCGCGATATATATCGATTTTTTTCTTTCCTAGAAAAAAATCGATATTCATCCACAAGTATGGTGATCCAACTGTCACCCTTCTCACTCACTGCTTGCTTTGCCAGGAGAGAGATTAGGTCATGCAGCCACTAGTGTCGCTGTGGAGCATTTCTGCCAAGTTACCAGCCTAGTAGATACTTGATTTACAGAAGAAGTGACTCCTGTCACACCTGGCTAAAAGGTTCCTCTGTATCCCTGGCACCAGTGTCTCCTCAGAGAGAGTTTTCTCCACCGCTGGAGATCATCACTGAGCAGAGAAGTGCATTTCTCCCTGAGCACCTGGATCAGATGCTGTTTCTAAACAAACATCTGAGGAGAATGAATCACTTATCCAGCAGAGTAGACTTTCTGTTTAGAGTTCACTTATTAGTCAGGGTCTATGTATCTACAGGCCTTAAGCTGCTCTGCTAAGATGGGTGCATTTGAAGTTAAATTAGTCAAATTGTCAAATTTAAATTGTACTAATTAAATTGTACTGTTTCAATTAAAAGAAACATGTTTTCTAACCACTTTTTTGATTCATTTTGTTCAGTTGTCGACTTTAAGTCCAATCCAACTTTATAACAGTCACAAATTGTCACCAAAATCATGCTGTCCCTCTGAAATCATTCAGAAAATCGCAAAAGTGTATCGAATCGTATCGTTTGCTGAATATCATGATATATATCGTATCATGAGCAGAATATCATGTATCATATTGTATCATGAGATTATTGTATCACTACAGCCCTAGATAAGTGGACATAAACATAAAATACAACACAGTGGGTTTGTTGTCACACAAATATCTTCTGAAATTGGGTATTTTCAGCTAATATTGCTTCACTAATGACTAAGAGATGCATGAAAAACCATCACAAAGGCAGTGGTGTGCAACAGGTTTTCATCATCTTAGAAGCAGAAACAATGAAGAGAAAAGCCGCTCTGCGAGAGACAGAGGTGATAATCACCTTTTATCTTTTAATAACTTGGAAAACTGGGCTTGTTTGAACGTCTTTACTTTAAAGTAGGGAAGAAGAGAAAGCATGCAAACATAACTTATGAAAAACAAACAATGAATGTCTTAGAATGATTGCTTTTGCTCAACAGTTTCTCTCTTAAATATGTTTTATTTGAGTTTGTTCTTTGTGCTTCGTGGTTTACTGAAACCAGTGCAGCTCCACTGTTTGACAATCTCCAGACTACATTTTTATAACCGAGTTTCCACTAAGACTTTCATCTCGACGGTCTTCCACAAAGACCAACTCGTCAATATCTTGTTAACAGATTCTCACACTTAAACTATTATTTTCTGCAGCTCTTTGTTCCAGTGGTACATTTGGCCTCAAAATGGGCTGAGTTCTCATAAGACGGAGCTCCAACCAGTGATTTGTGTTGGATGCGTTGCCCACCTTTTAGAGTTACAGATTTCTATTAAAGAAACAAAAAGGCTACTTGTCTCCATGAGACGTTGAACTTTCTGATTCAGTCACAGGAGGCTGACGTCTTTTGAAAATAACCTCATGAGACCCAGGACGGCTCTGTTGACGGCTCTGTTTGCCCCTCCACTCCTTCTCCCCATGTAATTCCTACTCCTGTCTGTCTTGTGTCATGCGAGTCCTTCCCGTCTCTCGCTCCTCTTCAGTCAGGGACGCCCACCTGTGGTCATCACCTGCTCTCCTGCAGCATATCTGAGCCCAATACCAGTCGCTCTGCTCATCCTTTAAGCCCTGCCAGGATTCACATGCAGCTTGTCTTCTTCCTGTTCTCTCTGCTGCCGTCCCTCTGCTCCTCTTCATCGCCACCCAGCAGCTACCAAAACATTTCATAAAGCCTTTATTCCCCGGTTAGAGTCAAGAATGCACCAAATAAAAACACCTTTTTATTTGTATTTAATGTTTTCAGAGTATTTAGAAAAGCTGGTTTGGATCTTTATTCTGCGTTACTCTGTGTGTTCACACTGCAGCCTGAAGTGACCCAATTCAGGGTTGTTTTGACGTAATGCGACCTGTAGCTGATATTTTCATGGCGGTCTGAACACATTCTTCTCAAAAGCGACACAGATCCGATATGTATCTGATTCAAATGCGACCCTCACCTCCAGGCCGCATTCATCCGACCTGAGAGTTAAATAAAGAGAGTTTTTAGGTTAACTCTTCAAAAAACTGAAGGAAAAAAGGACAAGATTGCGAACTGGCGGCGTTTGTTTTGAATTCAGAGATGGAAGTGCGTTACGATGATCTGACTCTTGTTTTGTTAAGGTAAATGTTTATTTTAATGTTTATTTTAAGGTGAGAACAGTTTTTTCTTGCATATTGTGAAATAATTATTTGGTTTAAATTGCATTATTAAGTTAAAATTCACAATGTTCAGACAACTTGACTTGTTAAATCAACTTTAATTTCTGAGTCAAAACCAAAACCATTTTCTTGTTGATTTAAATTACATTTTCAAGGCAGCAGCTGGATTTTCAGCTTCAGGTTAAACCACATTAAAATGTTTTATGGTGTAGATTAATTAATTCACACTCCTCATAATCAAAAGGACTTAAAGGGTTTTCTTTTTGAAACATTTAATGTTTAGCCAATTATTTTGACATTTACAGATGAATATCCAGACCAGCAGCTGGCATCAGGCCTCACAGATCAGAACCAGATCAGAACCAGGTCTGGACTTTGATGCAGTTGGGTAATGTTGTGATATTTATCAATCGGTAAACTGTCGCTGCGTCTCATTTGTTTTCCTGTTTGCTCACATTTAATTGGACACGTTGAACTAATACATTTCGTAATGGATGCATAAATCATCTGGATGAAAACACCAAATAGATCCTCTGTATCTTTCTGAATGTCAGCTGAATTTGTCGTCTGATGTCACTAAGGAAGTAGTAATGAGGTTTAGTTGTTACTTTTACTCTCCTTGTGTTAATGTATAATGAGGTTGGACCTGCGCGGCGCTGCGGCTCGGCGGCAGATGATCCGGGCACAGACGGGTTAAATAGAGCCGCCATGCTGAGCAGATGAATCCAGAGTGATGAGCAAACCTGAGGCTCGCCGTCTGTCACGTTGGCTTCATGCAACGCAACGGCGAGTAATTCTGCTGCAACAATCTGAGTCACTGTTAATGGTTGTTGTTCAAAGGAATGTTCAAATGATTGACTGTTTTAAACACGCAGTGGTTTCTGAGTGTTTCCAAATAAAAATGTGCAATGAGTTCTGCTTTTTTTAAGCATGAAAAAATGCACTTCAGATATTTTTCTTAGAGGACATAATCATTTTAATTTTTATGAATGTTAATTTTTAGTATCGTTAAAACTTGGGGCACCGAAATAAATATGAAAAATATTTGGTACCGTATTAGAGCGTTTAATGTTTATGTTTTGTGCTTTTAAAAGGGGAACTAAAGTTAAATATGTAGCTAAACTCTTTTATTTGGGAACATTAATGTTTATCATGCAGCTACAATGACATAAATGAGGGAAATTAAAGTATTTTTGCTGATAGGGAAATTATTTTAAGCTGTTTTTTCTGTAGTTTGGGTGACTGTACCGAACTATATTCAAAATAAACCTTTTTAATTGTTATAAAAGGGGGTCTTGCCACTCTCACTACACTAACTTAAATATACGCTTTTGTTTTTCTGTTTTTTACGTAACGTTGATATAAAGTTACCGTAATATATTTAGCGCTTAGTGTTCTTGGTCGCCCCCTGTTGGTTCGGAGACCCTAAGCAGGTTTAGTTTTTCATGTTTATGGTGATTTTAACAGATTTATTTATTTTCTTAAATACATTTATTAACATTTCAAATCAGCTCAACCATGAATTGTAATTTTTGTTTCTATTGACTCAGACTGAACTTGCAGCTACACCCTAAATCACTGTTACTAGAGGGTTTTAAGCATGTCAATAGGAAAAAATATTGCTTCATTTCATGATGTTTTTCTCTGAACACGTTCAGAGAAATATAAATGCTTTTTTTAGTGGTGAATCTTTAAAAGATGTCCTGTGGAGAGCAGCCAAATAGACTTTGAACTATCAAGAAATCAGCCGTATAATGTTTGCTGCACACCTGGGCAAATCTAAACGCTCCATCGTTGTTATGCAGAGGCAGATCAAAAGGTCGTGCAGCTGTTTTGTTGAATATGTGACGCTAATGAGTCAACAAAGGACCAATTACCTGGCTGTCGTTGCATCTGCCTCTTCTGTTCCTTCCTTAGTTCTGTAATTTGGCTGTGACCTTTCAGCAGGAGCAGAACCACGCAGGCTGAATGAATCCATCAGCGGCGCTGAGAGGTTCTGGTAATGTTCAGACAGCAACCCTTCAGATCCTGGAAATCAAACCTTTGGATAGTTTTAGGTGGAAGTTTGTTGTTTGAGCTGCGACCAGATGAAAGCCTTTAAGCATCCGACCAAATTCATCATCACACGACGACAACGTCCTGATTTTCAGGCCACCTGACAACATCTTTACATGATAATCAGTCAGTGTTAAAGGAGATTTTGTTTAAAAGAAACAAACAAAATAAATAGACTCAGAATCGTTTGATCAAAATAATAAACGTGGAGACAGAGGCGGCTCTAGCCTGTTTGACACCCTGGGCAAAGCAACTTTTTGGCCCCCTTCCCTCGTCTGCAAATAAACTAGTTCATAATATCCAAATCTGTAGTATGTCAAACCACATTCTCTAGAACAGAGTTTTAATATCTATAATATAAAATATATTGAATATATAAGAAATTAGACGACTATGCTGACATAGGGTAAATTAAAGCAAATTCAGACTTTACTCAATATTAATAATTTACTAAATTGTAATGTTCATTACTTAAATCTTGGTTTTACTTTCACTCTGGGCATAAATAAAATAATCTACAAACTTTAATTTAAATAATTAACCTTAGACAAATGAACATGCTTTGCAAAATACTTCTGCTGAACACTTATGTCTACAAGTAGTTATTACACTGAATAAAAAGCTTCTGTAACTGTGGGGGAAACCAATATGTTCCAGTTTTATGGGTCGCTCATGCTGCCCCCCTGAGGATATAAATCATAATCTCCAATTTTACAGAAGAGCTATGGATTCATCACACTTGAATGAAACATTTTTTTAAGGACTTTGCGATGTGAGCGATCTGCATATTGTCCTAAAACACATAGTTATTCTACCACTTCCTGTTGTCTTCTTAGTTGTTTTCGTCAGTAGTAACATCCGGCTGCTGATCATTGGTCAGAGGTGCAGTTTTGCTAAATGCATCTTTTTCAATAAGAAGGAAAAACCACCTCATCCCAGAACAAACCTTTTTTTAATCTTTTTTTATTATTTAGGGAGTTTATTTTCAATTTGCGCAATTTTATGGTTAATGGAAACGCAGCTAATGTCGCTTTGACAAGACAATTTCAGATGTTTCTCCTGTCAAATAACAGACACGGATCCATCCTGCACAGCTTTCCAAACCGTCCGTCTGAGGCTGAAACCCAAAGTTCATACTGCAGGCAGCTGTGGACAATTCATAGGTGTAACAAGTTATCAGCAGTGGCAGCTCCGACTCTCAGACCGTCTCCACTTGTCAACCTCGGCTAATCCTGTTTGTTGAAGGCCGCTTGTCAAGTCGCGTAAAGTCACAGCTTGTTTCTCAAGGACATTTATAAACATCCCCAATGGACCACGGCGCTGAAGCCCGATGCGTCTGCAGCGCTGATGTAAATATTCAGCGTAATTTAAACGTCTGCCAGCTGTTTTATTAAATGATAAAGGGATGATGCCTCCAGCAGACAGTTTTTATCTGCCTCTCAGCTGGAACTGTGACCAGGCTGGACTCCAGCCAAGCTGCACTCAGTTTACTCACAGCACAGGTGACTGATTATTGATGATGCAGTGGAAATAAAATCCTGTCAAACAGTAACTACCTCGTATTTGCTAAAAATTGAGGTTTCAGTCGCCTCAAAGTTGAACTTGGTGCACAGCTGTAACTTTAGCAAATGACCAAAACGAAGCTTAACAACAGCCTGGAAGTGAAATGTGTTCAAAGACCAGAAATGAAAACGCTGCTAGTTTTTAAATGACATTTAAAAAATAACCACAGACTGCATACTTTAAGTTAAAAATAGTATTGATCATTTTTAAAAACTAGCAATTGAACAGGACAAACACCCACATTATATCAGATGGAGGATGATAATAGAGTCACTTAAATTTGAAGGATTCAGTCAACTTTGAGAAGGAACTAAAGGTAAAAGGCTGATTTATTAAAGTCATCCTTGTAATTAGGGTGTAAATTAAAGTAGCAGGAAACCAAGTATCTGCATTCAGTCGGTGTTTACAACAGTCATATTCAATACATATCCGTTCAGATGAGGCCCGTTTGTCAGATTACAAGCTAATTAAACACATATTAAAAATATGTTTCTTCTTCCCACATTTCTGTTTCTTTTTTTGTTTTTGTTTAGTTTTTTACTGGTCTGGTATAAAATTGTGGTTTTAACTGTGATACTTTCATTACTTGTAATTGGAAAATTGTCATAATGAGCAGAAATAAACTTTCAAACAAACATTTGTGTATAAATAATGTTTGTAATGTTTCACTAGTTATAAATTTGCAGAAAAAGAACAGGAGTTTTCAGTAAAATTTAAATGTATTGAATGTGTGGGTCTCTATAGATAGATGTCTGTGTTTGCATTAAAATGTGTTTGAATTTAATTGTGGAGGGTTTTTCTAAAGCTGTGTGTGTTCGCTCTGACTTGTTGGCATTTAAAGTTTACACGGTGGATGTCCTGGTCTTTGTCCTGGTCTTTGTCCTGGTCTTTGTCCTGGTCTTTGTCCTGGTCTTTGTCCTGGTCTTTGTCCTGGTCTTTGTCTTGCTGCGTCTCGGCCCCCCACAGGTCCGTTACAGTCTGACCCGGGACAACAGACCCGGACTTAATCCTCGTGTTTAAACAGGCCGTCTGTGTGGCATTTCTGCTCAAACACTGACAAACACACACAGTTACTTGGCCGCGAACCACCGAATAAGGCTGCAAATGTAGAAATTATGTGAAGAATGAAGGTTTTGAAATGTCAGCTCATTAAAACATTTATTTATTATTGTTAAAATGTTAAAGCAATCAGCTGCTGTTTCCTCAGATCCTTGGTGACATCTGTTGGTCAGACTCTGCAAATCCAAATCTGACCGAATATTAATACGTAAGGAGTTGGAACATGTCATAACAATCTAATATAAACCATTTAAGTTTTTTTTTATTTTATTTTAATCAGTTTTTAAAACACTGATTACTTAGTGTTGGATTTGAATGTTCAGCTGTGAAGCCGCTAGATGGCAGCAAAACCTAAATTTGTAATAGCACTTTTATTTGGGTTCAACCTAAATAAAAGATTGATAAAATGTAAATGTATTGAAGTTTTATACATTTTGTCACGTTAATATCTCAAACGTCAGTGATTGTATTACAATTTTGTATGATTTATTACCATTTTATATGATTTTCCGACCAAAACAAACTATGAAATATTTTCTTTTATATTTTCTTTTACAATATCTATCTATTATAAAATATCTACAGATATTTAGATCTATCTATCTATCTATCTATCTATCTATCTATCTATCTATCTATCTATCTATCTATCTATCTATCTATCTATCTA
>CAEGAF010117473.1:0-41246 GCA_903067075.1 Micropoecilia bifurca
GTTCACATATGAGTTCACATATGTGTGTGGAAGAGTGAGACTTTTAACTGCTTCCTTTCGCTGTGGCTACGTTTTACACAACCACTGCAGCCTGCTAATTTAAAGCACCCTGAAGACACCAATCTAGGGAGGAAATTTAGTCCAACAAATAGAAATGTTGGTCAGAACTGGAGTAGAAATGACAAAATCTACATGTCCAGACAGAATTTTAGCTGCATCCACAACACCCTTTGTGACGCCTCAACTGTTCTCCTGGGGCACTTTGATAGCCATTCACACCTTCAAACATCTGACTAAATATCTCACTTTCTGACCAGAAAGGCAAACATCTCACAGATGACGAAAAGACAGAAAAATGATTCACAAGATGGCAGCATGGGCCCGGAGTTCCTCTGGGAGAATTCACCCCCTAGCTTATAAGGCTAAATCTTACCTTTGGTGGTAAGAACTCAAGTAACCTTCCTAGTGAGAACCAGAAAGAGAAACGTTTTGGATCAGTAAAACCATTGCTGGCCTCAACAGTTCTGTGTTTTTGAGACTGACTGTCCTGTGTGGGACACCCATCATGAAAATTTCCCCCTCTGGCATTTTCTATTATACATTTGCCATGTCACTTCCTTTTCCTGTATGTGTTATAACAATATGCCCTCAGAATGATCTCTAATTTACACTGTGAGATCATTCATTATGTAGCACTTTTAACTATGAGGTTTGTTCACACCTGCTTGAGGTGGCAGGTTAATGCCACTTTGTATGTAAATGCTTCCTGCTTCAGGGGTTTGCAGACATATTCACTGAGGCACTCATGGAGAAAACTCTTACCACTGGGTTGTTAACATCAACATTCCCACTACATTATGATTCAAATTTAGACTGTCAAATCTTTTAATTTCAAACATCATTGTGTTTGTAGTAATAAAATCGAATTTAACTGGCTGCTTATTTTCCTTTTAATGAATTTCAGCAGCTGTTTGACGTCACTTCTCAGGAAGTGAAAGAGGATTTATGTCACATTTTGACACATTGTTGAGCCACACAGTTAGCACTTATTGCTTCACAGCAAACCTTTTGGTCGCAAATGTTGACTGAGACCATTCTGTGTGAAATTTGTGAGATTTGGTTTTCTGTGCTTTCCATCCGTAAGTCCTAGAAATAGGCATTCATTTTAATTTTAATCCTAATCAAGTTTCAATGTGTGGATGAATAGTTGCTCTGTCTTGTGCCAGTCGATTATTGGCACCTGGAATTTAGAATAGATAAAATAATGAAATCCAATCTCCAGCTCTTCTGCACGCTAACTAGTTTTTTGACAGCTTGATTTCATCCAAAATAATAATGAAAACATTGTTTTTATGTAAAATTATTAGTAACTTAAGCATTTTCAAGAAAACCTCACCCATTTATTGGCCTATATAATTTCAGTTTTCTACACATAATCCTACTTCTGTTACTGAAGAGACATTTTGATGAGGTCGTAAATAATCATTGCTTTTGGTAATTACACATCAATGATCTGATGATAGATGATTCGTTTTCAAATGTTTAATCACCTCCAGAATTTGGCTAGGCCAACGGTGAATTCTTCCTGAAGGTGTGTTTAGTGATTATTACACAGCACAGCTGAAAGTGATTATTATTTGTTCCAGACAAAACGGAGATGCATCACCTTGACGTCTGTGCCTTCAGATTTCTTTCCATGTACTTTGTTTTTGTCTGTTTGAGCTCATTAAACGTGGCTAGGAGACTGAGCAGTATGTCCCGAGGAGGAAGCTTGTCTTCCAAAAGCATTACCGTAACACAGTGCGTCTATCCCCTGGGTATGCTTCTCTGCCCGTCCCCACTCTTTTGTGGCCCCAAGCCAAACTACGTGTGTATATTTGATATTATTAGTAGGAAAACTGCTGTAAGGTATAGAAAATGTCAGGGAAGAGAGCTATTTTTAACAGCTGGCCTTGATTCTTCTATTCCCTCCGTTTTTTTTCTTCCCTTTTTATATCTATGCATGCAGCATGCTCTTTTTCACCACTGGGAATTATACCGAGTGCTGGCAGGGTATCTGCGCCCTCTCTTTCACTTCCATGCCCTGCCCACTTCCATACTTTGAAGGCTGATAAATCACAAGGTGTCAGGCTCTTCCACCTCACATAAAAACAGAAAAGTTGGCCACTCTGAGACACGCAGCGGAGCTATCATAGCTTTGCTATTTTTAGATAACTTGCTTTTTAATTTGATTCAGCCAGTGACAAATTAATCAAGTGCCTAGCCAAGTGTTTAAATAGATTCTTCCAAGAGCTTTGCAAAAATCCATTCCTACAGTTGTTGATACATAGTCCTCACTGACATTGTAGTGCTTATGCAGGCAGGAGAATTCCTCTGTTGTGTCAGCTGAGATTGTCAAACAAAAAAAATGCAGATATCATTTGTAGAAGTCCACTCAAATGCAAATGTTTGACTGGAAACTACATAGTTAGAGTGGAAACAACTGACTATACATTTTATAATTAATCACTGAGAACGAGCTGGTTAATTGCAAAGAAAAAAGTTATCATTTTCTCCCTTCTCTGGTTTTTATCTTTAGATGTTTGGAAAGCATTGTTATCTACCACTTTAGAACCCATGGAGATGATAATCTCTCAGCTCCATTGATCACATTGTTTCAGGGACATATTTTGAAAAGAGACAGAGAGGAGAATAGTATGACTCTGTGATTAAATCTTTGTCTAAAAATACCAAATTTGTGAGCTGTCATTCTAGAACAAAAGAGCAATATTTTCTCTTTTCAAATGGAAATAAAAATGTAATATTGTTGCTTTGTCAGACTGTTATTTTTGGTGCTCAGTGTGTAAAGTGTAATTACAAAGTAATATGTTGCTTTTTTCACTGCAGACAGACTGAGCCAGACTTTAGCGAGGCAGCAGCTCGGTTGTAACGATACATCTATTTGTTCTGATGATTTTCGGCACAGCCATTTTGGTTCATCGTGTTTTTGTACCACACAAATGGTCATGCTTAACGCCCAGTATACGAAAGGGTTGTATATGAAGAGCTAAAGAGCGAACCTTAAAGCTTCACTCATTCTAATGTGAAATTTTATAATGCAATGTCAAATATTATAAAATAGCAGTGTGTATTTCAGCCTATCTTAACAAATGGGGTAAAGGAATGTGGTTTGAACCGAAGCAATAAACAACAATAAAGTAAAAAGCCTGCTCTCTGCTGAACTTCACCACTCACATGAAATAAAGTCAAAAATGTAAACCCTAATACTCAACCATCCTTAATGCCATGGGAACCATTATTGTTACGACTGCAACCAAGCACCAGTACTATGTCAGAAGTAGGAATGTTTTATGAAGGATATATGTGTGTTTTTGGAAAACCTGCTGCAATTAGGAAAAACTTAGATGTGATGTGTACCTTAAAATCAACCTGATGCATGAATGACATGTGTCGCAAATGTAGTGTTGATGTTGTAGTTCAAGTCATATATGTCAGAACTCTTGGTAAAGATGTGTAAAAAACAACAGATAAACTGCCAATTTGTTGTAATCACAGGATTCCTCATCCTTTTCCTCTTTATTTCCAGATCTAAATTGTGCAGAAAGGGAAGAACTGAACTAAAGCAACATTTTTGAAAAGACCATGTAATGGCATAGAGAGATGGTGTAAACAGTGATGCGCCAAATTAGTGAAATGCTTTTAAGAAAGCCTAAATACTGTCTTATTTTTTTTCTTTAAAAAAAGATCAAAAGGACAATTGTGTCCCTGATTCTGCTTGGTAAATATAGTTAAAAATGGTAATAAACAGGAATATTTACACCCAAATTAAAAGCAATTTTGCCTGAGAAAATTTCCATGCTACTGTAGTTAACTGTAGAACTGTAGATTCAGCTGATTGCTGTTCAGCAAACATCTTTAAATCAGCCATCAACTGAAAACAGCTGGGAAGAAAACTCCTAAAACACGCGGGTCAGTGTTCCTTGAGGACCAGGGTTGGAAAATACTGACATGGTGTAAAATCCAAGGTCTGTGAAATCATCCTGGGCTTTAAACGGCAGTAAATGTACTCACTTACAGAGGCAGAGGAGAGAAAACAGCAGACACCGGTTATGAAAGAGCGTGCATGGAAAATGAGAGAGGTAGTGACAGAATGAGAAGACGTAGAGGCTGTGCGGCTGGCATCGGCCTTGCACATTCATTTTGAAAGGCCACAAATCAGTCAGCACTATGTGAGTCACTGTGCACAACTTGAAACAGAAACCAGTGTTCACAGTGTTGGAGAGTGATCAAATAGGACTGAGGTGCAAATGAACACACTGAAGTGAAGATGGAATGCATTTTGCTTTTAATTTACTAGTTCCTTTTTTAAAGCTTGTTTACTGCGCATTTGTGTTGCAAGTAATAAATGCGGTCATGTTTATCCACCTTGAGAGAGTAGCTACTGACCCTATGCGGTCCAGTCATGCATAAATGGTAACTATTCCCCAGGGGCTTGTAGTGTTCAGAAAATACCTAGTTTAACTGTAGAGTTGTATACAACGAGTTGAACTGACTGGCACAATTTTGTTCAGAGACAGCAGCGTTAGGCCTGACGCCTCCTTTACTTATTATGGGATTTATTGAACATCGTGTAACCGGCACAAAACCCAGTATGTTCTGTTGGATCAAAATGCACATCCTGAAATGCAGGTTGAATACATTATGGGGTATTTCTTTTGTTCCCACTGTGTGTCCTTGTTAGAAATAAATTCAGAATAGATTTTTTTTTTTGTCATGTTCAGCAGCCCTGACATGCGGTACAGCACAATAATGAGGTAGGTGATATTTAGTGGGTGGCCTTCCAGACTAAAGCAAAGTGAAAGCTGCATGCTAGGTTGTAATTTGTTTCTTATAAAACCCCAGTTCAGTGTCTGACTCCATTACATTTGAGAAAGTGTCACAAGCTGTATTTCACCAGTAAGTAACCAGCAGCTTTAAGCTCATAAAACCTCTAATCTCAAGGGTTGATGCAAGATACTGTACCGCCTCATCTCTGCCGAGCTTTGTTGCACAGGACTGCAATTTCATGGCTTTCATGCAAAGAGCCTGCATGTTGAGCTGAAAAGTACCACTAAAAATGGATACATGTGAGGAATTGAAAGTTGACAATACATTTCCAGATTTTCTTTTTCTTTTGGTTAAGTTTTTGTAGACATCATAAAGCCTAACATGTTTTACATTCCTATTTATTCATTGGTACAGATGAGCTTTTCATTTCCGATTTTTACCCCGGTCAAAAACAGTTGGATGGAATCATTTTCAATCAGTGATTTGGGAAACGCTGAGATGGAGAGTAACTAGTTTTATAACTTACAACTGTTCTTAGAGAGATAGATTTCTGAAGCTGGTATGTCTGGGGTTTCCAAGAAATCAAACATTTCAAGATGCAGTAAGTTGTCATGGCTCAAAAACATCCTGAAAGTTGAAGCTCTCAGCTGTAGCACTACTGGCAATTTATTTCTCCTAAAACCAGTGACACTTGGATCTGGACAACCTCTGTTTGTGAACATGCTCCTTTAGTGTTTAGACAGAAAATTGGCGTTGGCTTGTATGCTTACTAGTAGCTGGTAATTTACTTTTAAAACATAAACATCCTTAACTGAAATGTAACATTTCAATATCCAAACTCCCATTTCTGAGACACACTGAAGCATAATGTTATGGTAACTTTTTGAAAACTAGGAGAAAATTACATTGAAACATCTGTTTTTCTTCTTTGGTGTGCCACTTCTTTCTTATTTTATTTGCTTTCACAATCTAAACATAGCTGGATCTGCTTTCTTTCTTCTCTGCTGTCATATGTTTGACCTTGTGCGCTTCAATTCTTTTCAGATAATAGGTGTAATTTTCTGTCTTGAATTAACCTGGAAGTACTGTCATAGGCCTGTGTATTGTGCACTGTCAGACCATCTTGCTGAAAGAGGTCTTTCTTTAGCACAAGCTACAAGTTTCCCCAGAGGACTCTGGGACCTGAAGCAGCATTCGATTGTGTCTGTGTCTCCAGAGCCTTTTCATTAACTGAAGCGTGATAGTTTCCACAGCTTGTTCCACTTTGCCTGAATCAAATATTACTCACATCCGAGGCCAGCCAAACCTCCATTATCATATTCATTACCTACGGTACTGCAAACCACACATGCAAGACTGAACTCCCCCTCTGACAGTATGTAAGCGAGCAAGACTTCCTGTTAGGAAAATAACCTCTCCTTCTTGGTTAATATTAGTCTTTTAACTAACTTCTTTCATCATTGTCTTGTTCAATCTGAGATGTGACTTGTGCACAGAAGGGACTACCATCAGCACAAAATTAGTAGAATTTATTATTAAACACTTCAGTTAAGAAGAAAAGAATTAAAATAAATATAGCAGTGCCTCAAACGTATAGATAATGCATTTAATTTACTCAAAATTATTTTTCAAAGGCTGTTTTTAGTGGATTGTTTCTAAAAAATATATATGCATACATATTCTTCACACATATACTGCCTAAAGAAACAAAAGTGAAAGATAAAATATAATTTTTATTTTTTACAAAATACCTATGTCGCCTCTTATAACTCATATTGTGTTAAACAAAGATCTTACAAATGTACTTCTGCGCTGAAGGATCCTCCAGCTGGATTCATTCAGCACCAAAATCCAGTTGGGACAGCTAATTGAACAAAGAGATTGAATGATTGATTTGTGTGTAAATTCTTTCCCACAGATATGGTGACAAAACAACCTTTCTGCATAATCTGTAGTTTTGTACACTGAATGTTGAGAAGCCCATAGTCTACAGTGGGCATTAGAAATGCCACGACTTTGTGCTGTTTCCTGTTTTATTCCATTTCTTAGTAGTCCATGTCACATAAGTAATTGTGCATCACTGGTCTCTGTCAGTCAGTCCTCAGCCCACAGTTGCTCTGGAAAATTGTCTTTTACTTCATATTAGTCTTCAGCTAGGAGCATGGAAAAGCAAATGCTTTTGATTTGCATTTTCCTTCATGTCTTGAAGAGGAAGTGTTCTATTTGCTCTTAAGGTCCCCTGGAATGATCTAGGGAACCTTAAGAGCAAATAGAACACTGCTTTATTTTTCTTTATAGCAATGTTTATGACGGATTAAGAAATATGACAAATCATTTCTTTCTCATGCTGTCTAGGCTATTTATTTATGCAAGACTGGCTTTTAAACTATTTTCTATATCCTATCCATATATAGAAGTTGTTTTTCTTTCTTATATTCCAGCTATTTACAGAGGCAGTAAAATTGCACACATTTATTTCTCTGTGACAATGTTGGCAACAGTGGTAGGAGTCCGCCCTGCAGTTGGTAGGTCGCTGGTTCAACCTGCCTCTGTCGTTGTGTCCTTGTGCACAATGACAAGACACTTCACCTGCCTCGGCTGCTGCTGCTGGTGGTCAGAGGGCCCGGTAGCATTGGTGCATGACAGCCTTGCCCCGGGGCAGTCTGACAGAACAAAAAGAATGAATAAGTCATCCTGAATACATGAAGCTACACAAAGTACTTGGAGAGAAAATAGGTGTGTCTGATTCAGTAAATGCTGTGGCTGAGCATTAACTGAGGAGGATCAGTCAGAAAAAGCTAAACACAAGGTGAACATGGAATTCAGCTACATATGACTGGCATGACTAAAGATGACAAGTGAAAAGCATCTTGGCAACATGTTGCATTGAAAACAGGAAGTACATACAGTGGACAAGAGACGGACTAAGAAAATAAAAGAACAAAACAAACGCATGAAGTACCCTCCATCCATTTTTACATGTTACATGATTTCCAGCATTCAATGGGCCAAAGGTGGGGTAGGTCATAGAGACGGACAGAACAAACAGTCATGTTTTTGGACTGTGGGAGGAAGCCGGAGTTCCCAGAGGGAACCCGCGCATGCACAGGGGGAACATGCAAACTCCATGCAGAAAGACCTCAGGCCGAGAAATGAGAAAGGTAGCAGTGCTACCAACTGTGCTACTGTGCATCCCACATGAAAACCCATATAAAAACAAAACAGTTAAAGTAACTAAACCTTTCTTCTCATCCATTTATGAACTGAAACGTCCCCATGCCAAGATGCAGCTAGCTATGAAAAATGAAAGATTAATCACAAAAACTGAAAATTATAGACCTATTTATTAATGACCAATCAGTAAAGCAAACTTACAAGGCTAGCTTTAATATTGAGCAACTAACCTTAACCCAGTGTATGTTTGAGAGTTGAAGAACATTTCAAACAACAGCATAATTTAATCACAATCAATTTTCATGTATTTCTAAAGACTTTTGTAACCCAAACTAAGACTTGAGTAACAAAAGGCTCTACTAACATGAACATAAACACTGTTCTGCAGCTTCTCTTGGGTGTAAAGTTTTTCAGTGGTGCAGAAGAAGCTTTCTCTATTTAAACCAAACAATTCTTTCTTTCTTTCATCACCAAAGAAAACATTACCTTTTTAACGCACACAACTGTGGTGCCTGCCTTCCTTGTTGTCCTTCACTACAAGGTGCTGTGCTGTCTTTTTGTGCTTCAGTTTCTGTTGAGTGCAGCTTTATTGCAGATAGCACCACTTAAGTAATTGGTTCCACAGTGGTTGGAATATACTCGGCTAGACTCGGGGTGATTGGTAAACGCTCTCCTCGCTGTTACTCTGAAAGTGTTTATCAACAGCTCGGTCATTCCCTCCAGTGATGAATGGAGACACACTGAGGATGGATGCCTCCAGCTACACTACTGCCTGACATACAGTTGGATGCAAAGAGTCTATTGATTTACGCTGGCTTTTTACCACCATACGCCTCGCATTACTCATTCCCTGCGACCAAGATGGCAACCACGTTATCGAACACCACGAACAGGGGACAGTTACCGTGGTTGCTTACGCTGGACAAGGAACACAGAAGCTTCTAAATTAGGCAAATCAAGCAATCTGCACTATCCTGGCACCCCTCCTCCACTCACTTATTCTCCAATCAAGCCTTGTTTATTTGCCAAACCAAAATGGGCTCGCAAGCTTTCGGTCCTGTGTTTGCAAAACTAAAGAGGCAAAGCGATCAATGACAAACAGGGCTTTCAATTTAGGTTTAAATTACAGGCTAATCAGATAATTAGCTTTGCTGGAAGTGGGATCCGACCCTTCCTACAAAGGGTCCTCAAATGCCCCGATAATGATTAAGGCTGCAGTTTTTATCTTGCATATTAAGTCAGTTAATTGTGGCCACAGCAGTTAAGTTGCTGAAGGAACAGTTGAGGTCCAAAAGTTAGACCGGTAACATGCCAATCTACATTTTTACTGTAGTTGTGGTAAAAATCAGCACCACAAGCACTGAAAAACTATGTAATAAACTACATTACAATCTAAATAATTAGGTGATTTCTCCGCTCTTGGGGAAAAAACACCTGATGAGAGGAATGAGTTTACTATGCCTCTTTATTATTTTGAAAAAGATTGACAAAAATTTCATTTTCTAGATGTACAAAGCTGAAAGATGTATCGACAAAAAGACTTTCAGCTGTAAAGTCACCAATAGGTATTATTACGAGCTATTAACTTGGTAAGGGAGAACCCTGACCTTAATACAAATTAAATCCCACTTAGAAATTAAAAAAAGCAAGATTTGCTCTACTTTTTACAGATTCACAAAGGAGTACGCATAAAACACGTTGGAAATTACAAAATCTAAAAAACCGTATGTGGTAAATATATATACGTTTTCCAAGGCAATATAGATAACCGATTGACCTGCCACACACTCTGAGGTTGCAAATGACACCTTGATCATAGCAGGCTGCTGTGCATCCATGCCCTTACTGTTGTAAATGAGCTCTCATAGCCTTCTCTTACTAAAAAGATGTAGCTGATTTTTCTTTTTGGAACATTTACAGGGACAGGCGAGATCCAGCATTTTAATATATCTCCTGGTGTGGAAAATGTCAGTGTTGAGAAAGATAAATTCTAATGCTAAATGCAACGATGTGGAAATTATTTTCCAATGTGATTGATCTCTTTTCCCTCGACTCAAACTCTAAAACTCTTCCCTTTTTTAAAAAATGGAATTATGTTATTTGAATTAAACAGCCACAAATCTTAACTGTTTCAAACAAACCACAACATGGAAAGTGTTTGGTTTAATCAGTCATTAATTCACATGCTGCTTGATGAATTCACCCATCCACTCTTGCATTAAATTAGCCTTCTTTATATATACGTGTTAATTGAAGTGAAGGAAAACTCGGCTTCCTGATGCTTTTCATTTGCATGCGTTGCCTTTAATTAGAGCATGGGAAATGTTTTTTTTATACCCAGTCCCTATCTTCCTCTTGTTCCCAAATAACCATAAATTGAGGCAAAATATCCCATTTTGAGCTGGTTGGGGTCTGGCAAAGGATAAAAAGTGGTGTGAAATATGCATTTCCGCCATTATAGTGAGTAAACTGTGTTTTTTTTAAAAGACAAAAGGTTTGTCATGAAGAAATATTATGGACACAAGTAGGAGTTTCTGCAGGCTACAGGATGACTTGAATACTTTGTGATACACAAAGCTTTGATAGACACATTGTGCCTATAATTTCTAGAGCCTTCGGCATCTTGAAACAAATATAATCCACTCCTGAAACCAGGCTACTCTTAGGCTTTTTCCATATGTTTGTGATTTCTGCCATGGATGTAGATTTGCCTTCCCCAGAATCCTTAGACTGTGTCTTATCCATTGAGGGAATAGCGACCACATTAGATTGCTTAGATCCTCAAAGTGTTGCTTTGACAACCAAATAATATCCGCAGTCCTGATCTACAATTCATCAAAAAACAAAAAACAAAACAGAACAAACAAAAATAATAAATCAGAGTGGGCACTACGTCCTCAGATTTGTCCATTAGCCTCCTTAGATCTAGATCCAGGCTTGAATGAGATAGCCCCGTCTGTCAGAGAGCATAGACGGGATACACCCTTACTGACCCATACAGGGATCAATAAGCTGACCAGCGCCACCTTAGCCACTGGCGGCGCTGGTCAGCGGAGTTAAAATCCTTTTGTTATTTTTGTTGATTGTTGAGACAGAGAAGAGCGGAGGATTAATTTGTCCTCTGCTCCCAAGGATTTCCCAAGGATCATAACGGTACTCCAAGCAGAATGTCTGGTAGAGGTTTCTTAAAGTTTCTTAATAAATTTAAAATACCAATTCAGAGAAATATCCATATAACTCAGCTGTAGCTAAAATGTTATGTCACAGTAAGCCACCAAGGACAGACACGCGTAAGAACACCTTTAACCTGATGCACCACGTTTCCCAGCAGAACAGTAGCACATACACATTCAAAGCCTTATTGGGAGTGTTACAGTTTCATTATTCAAGCAAGAGAATCCATTTTGCTAATGGAGCCTTTTTATGTGTGTGCAGCAGATACATGCAGATAGAGAGGAGGGAGGAGACAGAGATGTGAGGAAGTTGTTACGTTTTTCTTGTTCTCATGCTTTCATTGGCTGGTTTCTAGACACCCATTGCCTTAGAACACCAGAATAGAAATGTATTGAACACAGCAAAATGAAAAGAAAAAAACAACAACAAAGAAACTGTAGGCAAATGGCTGTCTCTCTGCACACAAATATACTAGCAAAATGCTGGAAAATAATTCTTCTTATCTTTACTTTGTCTGCCTTCTCTGACCAGAGTTCTTTGAAAAGAGAATAAAGAGAGTAATTTATTTTACTGACTTATAAAGAGGGTGACAATTTGTTCTTGCGGCAGAGTCAGAGAGCATAGACGGGATATTCCCTTACTGACCCATACAGGGATCAATAAGCTGACCAGCGCTGCCTTGAGATGTTGGCCATATATCTCACTGGGCTGTCATCTCCCTCATTAAATTATAAAGGATCTGCGAGGCGTGAAGCACTAATGGAACAGCATCACATCGGTTGCTAAAAATAGAGACGCCTAAACAAGAGATTTTTTTCCCTTCTCATCCACATTGTTACCAAGAATCCTTTTAACTACCCGCCTCTTTTATTCCCTCAAGTCGAGACATCTCAGCGCACTTGTGTGTTTGCAGGGTGTTGCCTGTGCTTCGACAAAAACCTTAACACGTCTCTATGATGCTATGATAAGGGAGTTACAAATGCTCAGGATAGAACAAACCATCTCTGTGAAGCAGTTTGTCTCTGTCCGAAGGTCTGAGGTGCAACTAGTTTCTCTAATTTAGATTTCAAATCCACCTACAGTAGACGGGTCAGATGTGTCGTCAGCTAAAATGCAAGCCATGTCATGGCAGATTTTTCTTTTTTCTTTTAAATCGGACGCAACTGCACTTTGGAGGGCTACATTTTTATGCACAAAAGAGGTGGCAGAGCTCTGATACATTATTACTGTCTTCAAGTCCAGAAGAAGCAAAGGATATTTTTTTCAAACACAATGGTGTACTTTCAGTTTGGCCTTAGTAACGATTTTCACTGCTTAAAACAGGCTTTTCAGTCCACTGCAAAGAAACTGTGCTGATACTTGCTTTGCTCTCAGTGATGTGAAACTAATCGGGGGGGAAGAGCAGTTTCCACACTGGTGACTTTTCAAGGCCCTGTGGTATAAATATCAACCATCTGTGAGGCCATCTGCATTAGGGTGCTATATCATGCACCAAGGCCAAACCACCAAATGCAGACAGGTTGCCTCCTGTGGCCCCATCTACAATGTCTGCAATACAAGTGAACAATAATGCAGTCATTACAATCAAAAATGCATTTGGGCTTAAAGTCCTGTTATCCACTAAATAGGTAATAAAGCAAGTCTAAAAACCTCAGTGCTGTGAAGTGTTTAATCTATCTTCGGATTTGTGTAGAAAAGTGAACTTGCACCATTCTCTGTCAACCTCGGAGATGGTTGTGCTTGAAAAGTCACACGTTTCAGTGATAGTCATTGGAAAAAGTCACGGTTAAATCCCTTTTCCTCTCCATTCTGATGCTTAGTTTGAACCTTGGCTAGACGTCCAAATGCAATTAGTTGCTGCCATGTAATTGCCCGAGTTGTACCTAATAAACTGGCCAGTAGTTGGTTATGTACTGCAGCATTTTTACGTCTAAAATTACAATGCAACTGTCATGACAGGAAGAGGGAAGGATGTCTTTGAAACTCAGCCATTCGTGGTTCCTTCACAGCTGCTTTTCCCTTTGTTCACTTCACTCCTCTGTTCTACAGCTCACTTCTGAGAATACCAACCTCCATGGAGGAGAGTTGCAATGAGACGGTGACCTTTTACATTCTGCTGAAAAAATATAAAGACAGACAGGAATGAGGAAAGCAAAAAGGAACAGAATGGAATTACAAACAAAATACCAAGCCACACAAGACCAATAGTATGTCCCTCACTGAGCATTGCTGCTTCTTGCAACATCCAGAATTACGTTGTTTATTTGTTGCACTCTCTGCCTATCATCGGCTGTTTGTGTCAATATGCATGAGTCCGTTTACTACTGTGCTACAGCCGATCAAGAGAGGAGCCAGTATGTGTGCATGTCAGCTTGTGAATGTTTTTTTTGTTTGTTTTTTTTCCCCAAAGCTACCTAGTTATTGAATGAAAAAGGGAAGAGCAAGGCTGGTGTTGGCGAGTGGGCCACTTGAGGGCTGAAAGAGAGTGTGAGAAAGCAGACTAGCCACAGGCGAGTTAAAATCCTTTTGTTATTTCTGTTGATTGTCGAGACAGAGAAGAGCGGAGGATTAATTTGTCTCCGGGCCCCGAGAGCAGCCGTCAGAGCACAGCCGTACTTCTCATTTCGCTTTTTGTTTACCCAACTTGGACCAGGCTGCTCTTGTAAAACATCCCACCAAAAATCCTCTCAAGAGATAAATGCAGTGTGGCAGGTTTGAAAAGATTGATTGAATAATCCCAAGATTGAGAAGCTTGTGGACAAATTTAAAAAAAGATATTAAGCAAATACGAATGAACATGCCTTCTGGATCTAAACAGATTTTGAACCGGCTTTGATCACAGTCATGAATCATTGTAGCTTATGAAATATAAATAGAACAGAAACATGACGTTTTGAACTCGACATGTGATTCAGTTCATGTAGATTTTTACCAGCACAAAAAATATTTTTGAGAATAACAAAACACGTTGGTCACACTGGTTCACATTTACTGAAAATGAATTATTCAACTTTTAGAAGTATTGTCTCGCACGCACACATGCAAACACAAATACTATGTAGATAAAACTAAATCACTGATGGCACGATTATTAGTTCCCCGATCAACACTTCTAAAATACAACTGAAATGTCTTCACTTTAAGCTTTACTTCATTAATTAGAATTTTGAAAACATAGATCTTCTCTCTTTTCTTGTTTTCTTCAGGTGACCTCTAGGCCTTTAATAGGATTACAATCTGGCGACTCAGATAGCCTGGGAAGGAGGCTGATTGTTTAAGTTTGAACCAAGGAATTAATTATTTACTGTTGGTATTTCCCTGATTTGTATTAAAAATGTTCTGGAAATTCAAAGACTTCATGTTGCCCTGCAGTGGTGTGAAAAAGTGTTGCCCCCCTCCTTCCTAATTTCCTATTATTTTTGCATGTTTGGAGAACATTATTACTATTTAAATATTAAGCTTAAATATTAGGCAAAGACGATGTAAATAAATTCAAAATACAGTGGTTAATTGAAGGTTTTTATTACAAAGGGAGAAAAAAAAGTCCAAATCTGCATGCCTTTTTTAATGAAGACAGAATGACCCTCAATTTTTAACTGGAGTAAAACTTTATTTAGATTAACTTAATAAAAAAAATAGTATAAGTGAAATAATTGTCCTAGGTACTAACAGTGGTGGCACTAGTGATTTTGCCAAAAGCAATTACATTTTCATAAAATGATCACTAATAAAATGCTGATTTTTTTTTTTTCTAAATTATTCAGTTTAACATTATTATTCTATTTCAATGGGGAAATCTGGAACAATACAAGGAGAGCTGTGTGCCCACTATAGCAAAGAATCAAGTCGACTCACTACTGGATTGTTTCACCACACAGTGCTGTTGAAAACGTCATGCTGACTGGTTGCAATTCTGTGTAACCAGGTTTCAATTTTGATGAGTAGCAAAAAAAGAAAAAAAAAACATTGGAAAGGTTATTTAGTTCGCACAAAGCCATGTCTTTTCTCCTCCATTGTTTCTTCTGAAAATTTTATTATGTTGAAAGAAAAGATGTAGATCTAGTTTAGATAAAATTTCCAGAAATTAATCTACCATTGCATATTATTAAGTTAGAAAATGAAGTCACTGCTCGATCAAACACACAGATTGTATGTCTGCCAATTTAAGATATAGTAATACCAACATGGGTGAGCATGTTCTGTATAGTAGCCAACAATACAGAGCATTATTATTATATTGCTGCAGTTATACAGCAGAAATCCAGCAGAAAAAAGAATTAGCATCTTGAAGTAGGTGGAGCTCCACTTGAGTTACCACGTGATGGGCTGGGTTTGGCTTGGGGTTGCTAAATAAAACAAACACAGAGGTTTTTGAGAAAAGCTGTTCTGCAGACACCAACAGAACATTTACTTTTAACAAGAAAAGACTGGGTGTTTTTCTGGGGGGAGTGTTTTTTTTTGTTTTGTTTTGTTTTTTGCTTCTAGACTGTTTCTCAAAGCAGGAATGCGCAAATGGAGGAAAAAACCATGTAAAAAAAATTGCATAATAGCAGACGTTTAATGAATAGATTTTATGAAAACACTTTTTTTTAATTCATCACAGAGATGTTTTTATTGCATCATCATGTGTCTTACCATTGTTGCCCCACCTCAATCCTGGCCAGATGGATGAGAGGCAAGCAAACCTTTGGCACATGCGTCATGCTTTGCTTGTTCTTTTTCTTATTTTTTTGAATGATTGAGTTACAATGTGGTATACAGGCCATTCAGTAGTTTGTGGTAAAAGACACATCATTTAGCAAGCCAAAGCATCATTCGGCTTGCTACATGGCATATGTAATTTAACAATGACGTGTTTATAAAGAGCTTTTAAGAAAGAACAAATAAGACTGTTTCAGAAGAACTCCTCTTCAAATGTCCCCTGAAATAAACACCCTTCTAAAAGTGGTTTTGGATTCTGTAATTGCAGGCTAACTTAAGCTTCTGCTGTGGTTTCTGCAATGGCTTTCCCAAAGCCCTTCAAACCTATTAAAAATGTATGAACTATATTTAAAAGCTGGGTCTGTGCCAGAAAATTAACCAGTTTAAATGAATTCTGCCAAGATTAATCAGAGTTATGCCTAAAGATGTCTAAAGTGAATTGATGGCTACAATATCTAGTTGAGGTGTAACGTAGCAGGGGGAAATTTAAAATATAAGTGGAGTGTGTAGATGTAGAAAATGGCTGTACATGCCTTTGTGTAATTTTGATCCGATCTAAAAAAATTGTGTTCGCCCGATTCTTGTTTTTGAAATGACTGAAAGTGTTATATAAATAACTACCTGAAAACCACACAATTCATTCATGTGACATTCATGCACATGATGCTTGAACATCTCCTGAATCCAGAAAACAAAATCTATAATAAATGTCATCAAGTTGCAGTCTTCTATGACATGAAATACATGGTTTCGGTCCCATGAAAATACACACATATTTACCCATATCCAGATCAGATCTGGAAGGATTATTTATTTACCATAACAGTGGCCACATAAATCAACTTGTCAGTTGTAGTGGTAATTTCTCACACAGGTAAACAAATCATTCTTGCTGCGTGACTACGGCATGCTTTTGTACTTATAAATCAAACCACGAATAGAATCAAAGTATATTTATTTTCCAAGCAATTTTAAGCCTTATTTATTTATTTTTTATTTTCAGCGTGCATAAAACAACTCCTCACACCCTCCCATAAAGCCTTTCAGTGTGTGTGTGTGTGTGTGTGTGTGTGTGTGTGTGTGTGTGTGTGTGTGTGTGTGTGTGTGTGTGTGTGTGTGTTTGTTGCAGGATGCTCTGGCTGCGTAAGAGAACTTCAGACTCTAGAGGTCTCCATCCTTCAGCATCCCCTCAGCAGCCACCTATTCGCCCTCTCCTCCTCTTTGGGAGCTTTGTGTAGCGCAAGGAGCAGATGAGGAGAGGCTGACAGAGGGGAGCCCGAGACGAACACGTCCCACGCCAGAACCACGCAGCCAGCCGGTGGGCAACTTTGATTTTTTTTTTGTTCTTTTTATTTCTTTTTGGACGCCGCGGATAGCCTGCGAATGCACATGACAATGAAGAGAAAGAGCCACGTTTCCTCTTCTTTCTCTACCCCTTCCTCTCCTTGGGAGGCTTAGATGCGTCAGGCGTGTGCAACATACTACTACGTCCTTGGACTGAGACGCTCAATGAAGATTTATTTCTCCGTGATTTCGCTGCTCAGCTCGCTGGTGGTGCCGCCTCGCCGTGCCTGCGCTTAGGTCAGCCGAATGAATCCGAAGGCGGTCTGAGCGCATTGTTTCCTGCTCTGTTGCATTTGGGATTTCCAGCCGTGATGTCTGCAATCTTGCGCTCTTTGTTTCCCGGTAAGTCACTTTGTGTTTCTTTAAAGAGATCAGACATTAAGCTAATTAGACGGGAGCGCCTTCCTGCCACAATTGTCTCTAATGCAGTCTGCGTGGATTGGACTGAGTACATGTTTTATTCCAATCTTTTGTTGTCTACGGCGTCATAACAGCACATCTGACTGCTTCGTTTCGGAATGATGTCAGAATATATTGCCTTATAGTAGGCAATGGCACGTTACGTTTCTAAGAAGCTGCCTGTCATATTTGTTGGAAAACATGGAGAGAAAAAAAAAGCAGAGGTCAGCTTTAATTTTCAGCGCATGTTTGTTGCTCTTCTCTTAAGAGGATCTATTTAGAAGGGGCGAAAAATTAAAGGGATAAAAGTTTGCTGGATCTCTCCTTTTAGGTCTGCTCCCCAGTATTATACATCCTGCATGTACTGGCATATGTTCTTCAGAAGAAGGCCTGTTGTGACTAATAAAAACCCCATAAGGGATATTCTGAACTAATGTAAACATATATATGCATGTACTTCCTACCTATTTTGCATAGCTGTCAGGGTTGTAACTCTGTAAATGCCCAAATTACTTATCAAATGATAACAGACCACCAGCTGTTATTTACATCAAATGAAAGGAAGTGTAATGTTTCTTGTGCTGATGCCAAGTTTTGCTGCGGAATGGTCCAGAGGCATTTTCAGGTTTCCAACTAAACCAGGACTGTTCGATTCCACTGTGACTCCACTGACTGGAAGTTTCTGTTGCAGTGCGAGCCAGAGTTTTAAAATGACTTCCAGTAAGTGGCGTCACACAGCAGCACTGTTTCTCTAATACCTGCAGTGAAACTGAGAGGAAAAAAATCCCAATTCCCCCAGCGCTGGGTGGAATAGTCTTTGAATAAGAGTGGCCGGCATAAAAAAAAAGTTTAGAGCTCCTTGTGTCGTGGTTGAGGGTGAAGGGGTTCACAGCGGCAGCTCTTCACCTATGGGCTGATCCTTTGGGGTTTGACTTTAAGGTTTTGTTCCATTTGCTAAAAAACAATAAGTGAGTGAGAGGCTGTTATTGGCTTGAGCCTAACATGCTTTTAGCTAAGGATTATGAAAGTTTTCTCTCTTTAGTTGCTGTTTCTGGTTGTGCCTGTGTGTTTTAAGCTTTCTTACATTGTAAGGCCCATTTTTCCCTTCCCAGCTGCTTTGTGAGGGCCCACCTCTCCTTATAGGGTCCAAAGTCCAGGCCCCATAAGAACAAGTGGTGTTTTAGGGGTAGGGGTCAGGCTTAGGACTAAGGTATGGATTGAGGTTAGATTTTGGTCAGGGTTACAGCTATAGAAATGAATGAAAACAAGTGGAAGTCAAAGTAAAGTCCTTGTGATGATAAATAGATGTATTGTTTGTGTGTGTGTACAATACCAATATATACAGCAAAGCTTCACATCCACTGTATGACCCTGGGCCAGAGTTATAAAACACTGAACAATACATTATGCAGACATCGATGAATGCTGACCTGGAAAAGGTTTAGATGCTCACCTGTTCTGACTCTAGTTTGCACGTTGTCTGCTTTTTGCTTTTTGTCTTTCGCGATCTAATAATAGTAAATACATAGATGTATTTTTTGGTAACAATGACATAAATACAATGAAGCCAGCTGTAGTACAACAAAGTCTTTTCCCACAATATTTCACAGTATTAAAACACCAGGATTTTTGTCGTCAAAGTAGTTTGTGTTCAATTGCTGCCAGCAGGCCAACTAAATGCCTTGTCTGGGCTTGGAAAAAATAATTCCAGATGGGACCCCACCCACAAAATTCTGCATTAGCAGAAACTGATGTCATATTCACCATTCGACGACATGATATAGCCTGTGTTTTATTTTCTCTTTTCTCCTCCCACCTTCTCCTTGTTTTCTCCTTCCCCTTGCTGTCTGATCCTTAATGTTAAATTATTTTTTTTACAGAGTTCATTAGATAGATGAATCATAATTGGGAAATAAATTCAGTAGATTTGAATATTGTTGACAAGTTCATTTATTTAAGCAATGTAAATTGCTTAAAAACAGATGCTTTTAAGGCTTTCAGTTAATTACAATGATTACAATAGAATTTAGAATATTAGATCAGAACCAAACAAAACCTTTTGATGTAGAAATGTGGGCTAAATTTAAAAAAAAAAAGTTTAAAACCTGCTCTAAAGGCACTTTTAATGTTAAAACAAGCTTCATCAGAATGTATATGGTATGAAAAATGCATTTTTTATTACTATTTTGCTTCCTGTGCAAAGCTACATCATGGAACTATTCAAAGACAAATATTATCCTGTGGCAGCCAGTTGGAGGTTGCTCATACAAAGCGCCGCCTATTTCTACAAACCTTCCCCTTGGAGCTGTAGCCCCCAGTCCAGAGCTCCCCTCCCCCATGACTCCTTCCACCAGTATAGCAATTGGCTCACCTGGTGGATTTGCATGTCTGTTGAGCTGATTATACAAACTACTTCACAGATCATGCTCCTAAGAACAGTTGTAAATGACATAGTGAATTGTGAATGATTGGTCTTCATGAAGAAACAAGTGCCAATTTCAAGACATCAAATGGCAAAGTCAAATTTCTTTTAGGTTATGTTCTATATTTACCATTTTTATGATAACTAATTGTAACAGGCTTATTTAATTGTCTTTTGGGACTATATACCTGTAATTTACATTACATCACCCATTTAAACTATTGCTGTGTCTGATTAAATGTATTTTAACCCATGCTTATGTAAATTTTGATTAGTAAGGCTGAGAGACAAAAAATCATGATGTGATGCAGGAAATGACTTATTATTATTTATTAATTTATTTTATGCATCCAACTTTAATTTTACAAAAATGTTCCCATATATCAATAACAACTTTTGTAATTCTTGATTTATTAATTTGTGTCACTTTTGGCTTTCCACCCAAGCTACATGGTCCAATCATTTGAATTATAGGCTACTTCTTGTGTGACCTGTTTAGATTTGAGCTTTAAATTCCAAATCTTCCTTTGAGCATTTGAGGTTCTCTGTAAGTGTGCAGGTGCAGTAGTAAGGGTGTGGCTTACTACCGCTATAGAGCTAGTTACAAAACACCCTGGCCATTAATGTTTACCAGCCTCCAAACATTACCTGTTGGACCTATTCTAATTATAATTTCTGCCGGCAAAGGCGCAGAATATGCCTCTAACAGAAACTGCTGAGTTTGTTGGCAACATTAGAGCAGAGGACACAGAGATAAGAGAGGTACAGTTCTAGTGATGGAGTAGCTGCCTGACCCAGAGCAAAAGAACAAGGATTTGTATTTCCCTGTTCCTGCCTGTGGTATATGGAGTATTTTATACTTTAATAGATTAACTTAATGAACTCAAAGTCAGAAGTCTTGTCAGTGGCAAAGTCTTTTTTCCCCTTTGGAATGAAGAAAAAAAATACTACAAGGATAAGTAGGAAGAAAAAATAGAGTTTTATGTAATTTAATATCATAGCTTCATTTTTCTTTACATCATGTTTATTTTGAACATTTTTACAACTTTCCAACCCTTTGAATGACAGTATTTTTGTTGCACTGTGTAAAAAGAAAACATAACTGAGAAACAGACATAATGATATTGATTTGTAAACACTAGCTACCTCAAGGCTAAATCAATTTTTTGTTTGGTTGTCTAGTTATTAAAACTACATAACAGAGACTATAGTCCAGACTTATTACGAATGCTTAGAAACTACAGTTCTAATCTTCTTAACATTTACTCTGCTTGAGGAAACAAACAAGAAGAGAACATGGGTTTATTTAAGAATATGATTCAAATCTGCCGCTATTTCTCATAAACCCAAAATCATGTGTTGACTTGTTTCAAAATAACCTGAATCTACAGCCAGTATTTTCAAGTAAAGTCCCAACATTACTTATTAAATTATACTTGAGTTGCATTTTTGCAGCTAATAATAGAATTCCTGCTTTCTTAAAATAACCACACGCATGTGCCTCGAGTATTATTAGAGCTGTTGTTGCCACGGTGATGCTTTTGTCCCCTCCCTGTATACTTTTCAGATTGAACGTTGTCAATTTTATTTAGCTAATTACTATAATTTGCCTGATTATTCTCCAAGGAATAATCATTCTCCAAGGAAGAAAATCACAAAAAGGAAACATGTCTTATGAAAGCTTCGCCAAATGAGAAGAATGACTAAGTAAAAAAAAAAAAAGTCAAAAATGTGGTTATCACATTACAGAAAAAAATCAATATTGTTTAATGCTGCCTTTTCTTTATATTTAGCTTTGGCTTTGCCCATCCTGAGACATCCTTAAATTAATATCTGCTGGAGATGTAATATCCAGTGTTCACATTACAGATAAGTAGCACAATTAATTGCCACAGAGAGTTCTTCTGCTCCCTTCGGTAACTCTGCCCAGACGAAGTAAGAAGCAGAACAAGGTCAAATAAAGTAACTCTTTCTCTCTCACACAGAGCTGTGCATTTGGAGATTTGGCCAGGTAAAGACGAGTGATTGATTGCTCCGCTGGGCAGAATGAAGGAATTTTAAAGTGACTATCCGGGGCACAATAACATAGTCCGAGGCCCCAGACAGAAATGTAATTGGAAAGTGTGAGCACCTCTTATAAGAGATCGAAACCCTTACACTCGGAGTGCAATAAGGGTCTTAGCACCACTTGATGCTGATCCGTGTATGTTTGCATGCATAATTGAATAACAGTGGGAAGATGGCCGTGCGCATAAACACGTAAGCTAGCGTTACATGTAGATAAAGAGAGCAGTGGCTCCGAACAGAAATTCTGTCCCCATTCTATATTTAGCATGTCTGGCGGGGCAGGCAGAGGATCTCTGAAATGTGAAGATGACAGGAGCCTCCTGAGCCAGAGGTTATGAAGTGACATCTTGATGTGCTTGTGCCTGAATCACACTCCCACACACACACAGTCAGCCAAAGACTTTTGACATTCCAACCCAGAGACTTTTCTGATATTTGACGTTTAGTTACGATGCATTCAGGCTTGCTTTTGATCTCGGTTTTGACTCACATTATTCTTCCGCATTGTCAGTTGGCATCCCCTATGTATATTCCCAGCTTTGAAAGTATTGTGCGTGGAGTATACGGCAGGAGTTTGACAGCTGTGTTGAAGGTATTTGTCTTGTGCTTTCACATTGTAAGAACAGACTTTCAATGTCACCTTCAAACCTCTGGAATGTTCGTCTTATCAATATGCTGCACTACAATAAAGTTGTGTTCAAAATAATAGCAGTGTGTTTAAAAATGTGAGATACAACAACATTCATTTTCATACACCACAAAATTCTCTGGTAACATTTACCATTCATAACCAAATCAAAATGTTAAGAAAAAGTGAGGGGGGAATTGAATATTGCTAAAAAAAAATATGTATGGCTATCTGTATTTTCTTTACAAAGTCTTACATTTAGTGTACAGATAAAAATCTGATTAAATATTTTGAAGTTGCATGAAGTCAACCAATAAGGAAGACGTACATTCAATGGCCCAACACAGAGTATCGAACCCAGAACAACCATGCTGAGGACTATGGTCTCTTTCCATTGACCACATGCTCATCCAATTTAGCCACCCAGGACCCAGCCACTCTTTTTTTAATACACCTCTCTCGTTTAATGATTCGGCAACACAGAATCAACTGCAAGCACGTTATGATTGTTGGGTTTGTTGTTTTTCTATTACTCTACAACATCTCTGGCAAATCATTTGCCATGTAAAAATCTCATTTTAAGCACATATTATAGATTCACTATGCATTTAAACATAGGATATGTTAACATCTTGACTCGTATCCCTGTCTGTCTTGCATTTACACTTTAGGACATGGATTAAAACAAGAAAAGCAAATATTTATCGCGCATTTCTCCACATAGTAATGTGACATAGTAATGTTTCCTTCCACCTTTCAATGTCAATTGTTACTCATGTGGCGTATAGTGTAAACAGATTTCCCTGCAGAAACGATTGTGTAAGTCAAAGCAAAAAGTGCTCATTCCAAATGGCTCTGCAAAGGCATATCAACATGGAATATGAAACGTCAAACACTCGGTGACAGAGCGCGCCTCTCAGATGAGTGCCAATGATTCAGCCAATGTTAAAACACATGGCAAATATCATTAGTAAACACCATTTTACCTGCCAAGCACTTTTCCTACTGATGCATATGGGTTTTGAATTACAGCATGTTTACCTAAAGAAGAAGCTATCCCCTTTTTTTCCCCCATTTCTGAAATGCATCATCGAATGTCACGCTTTAAGACACAGGGGCTTTCTACGCCACCACAGTGAAATTATTGTTGCACTTTAAATTGAAAATGTTTGCAGGTACAAAAAGATTTTTGTGCAGCAAAAGCTTTTATTCCTTGAAGCAGTAATCAGTGTTGTCTTTTATTTTACATTAAGATATTGGTTCTGCAGAAGGGATTATTGTTGATCTGTTGACTGAAAATGGCCAATCATATAGTTCCTTCATTATAGCCAAACATTTCTCTGCAAAGGCCTTTTGTCTTTTGCGTCTTGTAAAACTCAAGACACATGCCTTAACAGAGCTGCGTTTGTATGGTGCCTCTGACCTGCGGACCCCTCCCCCTTCTATCCTTCTCGAAGGAAAATTATTGCCAGATTTTTTTTGGAATGTATTAACAGGAACTGCTTTTTTCACTTTACTGCTAATCTTTGACAGATGTTCTGCGGAGGCTCACATTCACATTAACTGGAGCCACATGCGCAGCCTTCTGATGACATAGCTCCACACAAGTATGCTGCATTGTCCAACAGTGTTGGAAACAATAAAAGGCAGTTCTTGTACAGTAATTGTTATTCTTCACAATAATTTGAACATGTGATAATCAAGATCTGCATTGATTTAAAGAAGACGAGAACCGCATCTAATTCAGCAGCCTCTTTGCTGACAGAAACAGTTGTTGCAAGTTGTTTCAGAATACATTTTTATTCATAAACATCCGTAGTTTAATGACTCGTTTGGTTAGATGCTCCTCTCAAACAACTTATAAAATCCTCCAACTCTGCACTTCTCTCAAAGCAATATTTCTTTCTGTGAACTGAACCATGATGAGGCTTTTTTACGGGCTGCTATCTTTTTGATACTTCAGAAGTGCTTTAGCTGCATTTTCTGACACACAAGGTACTAGTGATCTACAGTTCCTTCATGCATGGTGCAGAGTTTTAACCTCCAAAATGATCCACATGGAAAAATATGTTCAGGGCTTTTCATCTGGAGGCTTGATTTCAAGTGACTAAACCTAAAAATGCCTGGTGTTGGTTTTACTTCAGTTTAAATCTTTTTTTCTTCTAGTCCCTGTATGCACAGCAATAAAGATAAATATTTGACATTACCGCATGCTGTCCACAATATGTGCTTCACATGATTTGAGCTGTTTACACAAGGGAAGAGTAAGGATTTACCGCTTTTTCTTTGTTCACTGCCTGTGTTTATTTTTAGCAGTTGTTTAGAGCTTTAATTGGACATGGAGTGCAAATGCAAGAGTTTGCTGTGGAATATAATTAGATCTAAAGATGCGATGCCAGAACAATGAAAGCAGGGAATGACCATTTTCCAGGTTTGCCACATTTATTTTTACCATCTTTTGCTTTCAATCCAAGTCAGACAAAGTAGTCAAGAGTAATAGATACATCAGTTTAATCAGAGAAAATTGATGCTTTACTTAAGAAATGCTGAAATGATTTTGGAAGCCTTAACATTTATTTTTGTCATTTTGATGAATTTGATTATGATTTACTATATTATAAGAGAGCCACAAGAGAGCAACCACAATGTGATTCTAATTTATAATTATAATTTATAACCGTTTTATAACTCATTTAACTGCACTCCATTTGAACCAGACAGACACTGAAAGTTAATCATGGTCACGTTTGTATGCTTTTGTAATAAATCAGTGGATGAGAAATGTTTGTGCCCACTCTTGTATAACCATTCTAAAAGAGGGAATTAACAACAAGCACCAATCTGATTTTTACTACTGGATTTAGTTCTGTCTTGATGAATTTAACTTGCAGCAACCCATCCAGCTAGTCACACTGTTCAGCTGACATCATAAAAATATATATTTTTTTCTTTTTGGATTTGTCTTATGGAGGTGATCTTGTGATACTAAAACATTCTAAGAAACATCTCAGTGTTTCTTACTGTCTCTCACAAACGAAACACCCAAGTACAGGCAACGCAGTTAATATTTGCTAAATTTACAGAAGTCTTTATCCATTTTGAAATGATGGTTGCATTTTGGGTACTCAGGAGAGAAACACTGTGATCACAGACAGAATGAGAATGATTTGTAAGAGACTATTAAAAATATTCCAGTCCATTGAGGTTTGCTCCTCACACTTCTTGTCATCAGTAGTTTAGTTAACTGTTATGAGGACACTGGTGTCCTCATGGACCCATTGGATAACATGTAATTGTTTTGTGGGTGACAGTGAAGGGGTTAATATATAAAATATTAATTAAACTAGATTTTTTTCCCCACTGCTTAAAAATACTTTACACAATATGTACAATTTGGCAAAGAGTAATTCTGAAAACCCTAAAAAAAGAATCAAGGCTAAATGCTAGTGTGTGATTCTCAGCTTCATTAAAGAGTGAGAGTGTAATATGAGAAATCTTGATAATAAAATGCCATCAAAGTGAAGTGCTATCCAGTTACTGTCAGCATGCAACTTTAAGTAGTAGAATAAATGCAAGCTATTATTGTGAGACCTGGATATGAATAAATGTGTTTCTGTTTGCGTGACACTCATCTACTTCAACCATCTTTGAGGGAAAAAAAGCACAGTGGAACCTCTGATATAAATTTTATTTGTTCTTTCTGAAACTTCTCAAATTTATCAGTTATTCTACAACCCAACCCTATTCTACAGTCACAAGCTCAGAGTAGTGACTGAAAAAACAAGCATGTGGATATAAATGACTGAAATACAGTAAGTTGAATTTGGAAGCATTAGATGACAATTAGAGAATTCAAATATGCAAAGAAGAAGTCTCTAATTGCTACAGACTCTTTAAAACATATTTGATTTGTGGAATCTTGCACAAACAAAAAGGTCTGGGTTATAGTTCAAATCTGGCTTTGTCTCGTTCTCATTAACTTAATAGCATGTGCCATCTCATCGCATAAGCTGAATGTTTCATTAAGCCTCTAGTCATGTTGTATTACGTAAAAATAGCTTCAGTCATTGTTCCAAAACTATACATGCCAAACTTATTTTTTGCCAAAAGTAACTGTAACGAATAATAGCGCTGGCACAATTACAATTTGCCCTTTTCTAAGAAAATATTAAATGATTTGCTCCTTGTAAGCATTAGTTCTGGATTTTAATCAAGTGCTAGGATCGCTTTATGTAATTAGTGAGTAAATCGGGAAGCGAATAAAACGGAGATAAATGGTGATGTCTGCGGCGGAGAAAGAAATAGTCTTGCGTGGACTCATCCCGCTCGATGTCCATCTTAATTCTCTGCAGATATTGGCAGGACACAAAACAGAACTTAATGGTGAGCGCAAACATGATTAAAATTCAGACACCTTGCAAAAACACCATTTAAAATGATTTGTTTATCAGGGGAGAGGTTGAGACACTATCATCTTTGAGCCCCCAGCCCTGCTTTGGTGCTTTCAAGTGCTTTCTGCCTCAGTGAAAACTGGCAGCGCAGAGTAAAGCTGCCGTGTTTTTCTTCTCTAAGCAGAACACGCTTTTGATCAATGTTCTCTGTCTCTGAAACCAGGGATATCTCCTGTTTTCTATGCAGCTGTGCAATCCAACTGTGTCTGAAAATAAACAGCTAAAATAGCAAAATTCCTGTTACTATGATGCAGGCTGGGATAGTGCATGCATCAGTGACAGAGAGACCAAAAAAACCTTTGCTGTTATTGATTAACAATTTATAGCTAATTAGAGGCATAATCATGACCCCATTGTGTTAAGAAAGAGGTCAAGCCTCCCACTCAGCTGCAAACGGGTTAACATGACTGGTTGCTTTAAACTCTAATTGAACATAAAAGATGTCTTTATTGTTAGAGAAAACATATTTTATATTGCTTGCTTTTTAGTGTCAAATCCTACAAGCTGCCTGTTATTAATTGATCCTTTCTTAGCAGTTGTTTAGCACTTTAATTGGTCGTTTTAGTGTACCTGTCAGACCCCTGCTTCTGCAATGCCTCATCTCACACAGTGATTATTGACTATTATGTTCAGAATTCAGCTTGGACAATCTGTTTTCTTCCTCCGAGACTGGTATCAGCAAGAAAATAAAGCTCACAGCTTGACTAGCATTGACAAAGCATGAAAAAATAATTGAAAACACAAGGCATTTTTCTTCTCCTCCAACCGTTTGTTGAACAAAAAAAGTACTTTTTTCACTCCATAATTCCATCTGGAGGATTGACTAAACATGCATGAAAGCAGTCGGTACTGCAGCAAAGCAATAGCTGGCTTGGTATTGTTGTCCTCTCCCATTTCTTCCTCATTTTTTCCCGTGCAGGAGCTGTTGGAATGAACAGGAGGAAATGTTCCTCATCATTCTATTTAGTCGCCTGCTGCTCCTTTCAATTTGAAGCAGTCTATTAGCTCAGCAAGCAGACCACTCCATTAGGTGTTTGAACCCTCACACTCCTTTGTCTCACTCCATTTCCTCGTTTGCTCACCAGGCTTTCCTAAACCAGTTGAGGCTTTAATCAACATAGGCTCCACTCGTCCCTCGAACAATCATCCTTTGTCATTCTTGGTCATCGCAGAGCAGCCAGGAAAGACCTCCAAATGGATGGTGTGTACAATGAAGGGAATTTGGTATCCACTTGTTTACACTCTTGGTTGACACAAATGGTTATCTAAGACTATCTGAAGGAAGATCTGTTCTGTTCCGATAACGAATACCTGCACTAAATGATCCTCTTGGGGGTCTTCATATAGTACAGACCTAGAGTAGCAGAATATGACGGTGGAGACCAACGACTAGTGGGCCAAGTCTGAAGTGAACTTGGAACATTTACAAACATTTTCTTTCTCAAAACCATCATAGGACTCTATTTTGTTTGCAACACATTTGCAGTTGAGACTGATGTGCAGAGAAGGTGAAGACTTTTTACATGCAGCTACATGCTGGCAGGTCACCGATGACCTTCCAGTACAAATATAAAAAATTGTAGTGGGAATGGTACATATTAAGTTTTTCCAGTGACCGTCACTATCTGACTTAAATATAAAGAGGTGTAAAAAATAAGTTATAGTCATTTAAGTGAACACTATTTTAATTATTTGACTGCCTTTCTCTTCTACCAGGCAGTTACTTGAAACTGTAAATCTTCCAAATGGCAGACCCCCACATTCAAAAAATCTGGACTCTTCTGAATGGACTTTAGCCATCAACTTTCACCACATTTACAGTCATTTTAACGTGTAGCATGGCAGGAGCTGCAGCTTTCCTGTTGTTGCAGAGAAGTTGACCGGAGGAGAATTTGTGATGGTTAAGCATAAAACAAAATATTCTCCAAGCATACTGAGGAAAATCTTCATGTTTTTCTCTAAATACAGAGAAATTGAGATGGGACAAAGATTTTTATTCATGCTGAACTGATTCCTAGCAGGTTCTTTATGTCTATGGAGAGACTGAGACTTGCTTGTGACATATTTTCAGAGAAGACAAAGAGGAAACAGAATATTCATCTATATAAAAAACATTTAAACTACACAGATCTAAAACAATATTATCTCAAAACAGAAAGTTATCCAAAAACAAAAACTTTTCCTTTTTACATTTGAATTCTAATCTGAATCTGAATTTAGATTAAATGCAAATATCATTATAGTTATCTAATGCAGCTAACATGGTAGGTCCTTAGAACTTTTTAACATTTAGCAAATTCTGACTGAATGATCTTGTTACTACAATGGTGCCATTTTCCTCTAAACCCTATTTCCATAACAAGACATAAATTACATTGTATTGCAGTAAAAGCATAAAGTGCTTTGCACTGCAACAGTAAAGAGTGGGCTTTATCTGTTTATATTCTGTAACAAACAATTGAGGTTGACCTTTAAGTATCTACTACATCCACAATTTCTGCTGATCATTCCTTTACAGACCCAAAGTCCTTTGTCATCAGAATTGCACCTTGCATAATTACTATTTAGCAGAAACTGTAAAATGCTATGATTTCAGTCTGGTCTTGAGGTTCCCGTCTTGTCGTGTTACATTGCGGATGTTGTGTGATGGATGATTTAATTATCCAACCAAACTGCAAGCCCCTTGGCTTTAGATAGCACAGCAAAAAAAGGCAAAGTAAAAAAAAAAACACATAGTAAATATCTCTAATCAGATTCAAGGTTCCCACATATTAAATACCTAGCGTCAGAAGTTGCACTTCAGTCGTCCCTCCAGTATTAACATTAAGGAACACAGTGTCTTTATTAGGCCTGGAAGGTTGAGGACATTTGTTATCACAGGAGATAAGGACTTTTTTTTATTTTTTCCAGCACTCGGGCTGTGGCTGGAAGTCTCAATGCTGAGAAAGCTTTTCTCCCCCTCGCTTGTCCTCTTACTTTGTTTTCCCTATCCAAGCAAAGTGGTTCGGAACAGATGGCACCACCACCTTTTTTCTTCCAACTCGTTAGACTTGACTTGTTGATGAAATGGAGCCTTTACGCTATATTGCCCATGCAGATGTGTAGCTGCTCATTTTTTATTGTAGCCTCTGCTGTAAACTGCCCCTGCAGTGACGACAAGCAGAGAGCGCAGCCTGAATTACCTGCAGTACGAATGGCGCGCTTATATCTTGCACCCGTTTCTATACGGTGTTCTCCAAAATGGGACCCATTTCCGCCGAGACCAGGACGGCTGCGCAGGATTTTTATAGTCCTAAAGTAAACGTTGGATGTGTTTGTGTTCCTGCACAGTTGCTGCATTCATTACAGGACTGGAAGGTCTTTGTAAGAGAAGGACAACACATTTCGCTTTTTGTTTGAGTCATACTCTGCCTGTTTAGCCTGGCCCGTCATGGATTTTGTCAGACCGAACTTACACAGCAGCACATCTCTTGTCAAGAGGCAGACAGGGGCTTAGGACAACATTCAAGATGCCTTTCATGGTTTGGCAGTGTTGTCCAAACTGTCATGTTCAGTACGAAATAATTTCACTGTGATTTCTAGATGGCAGATGGTGATCTGTTTCGGTATGTGAATGCTGCAGCTGCAAGAGGAAAACTGTGGCGCTGTCTGAATTTAATGCCTCTCTCAAAGTTATTAACCGTTAGGCTTTTTTTAGATCACATTTTCTCTCAGCGGCAGACATCATTTTTGTTTTGTGTGTCTTTCTTTAGAGGCAAATCAAGAGTGTTTGCCTTTTGGCTTGATTTGCTGTCTGGGACTCAAAAGCGGCTGCGGATGTGGAAATAGCAGAGTTTGCAAATTAAAGCTCTTAAAATAATTAAAGTTGGCATGATGACTCTGCTTCCTAGACGGGTCCAAGCTTAAAAGGGGGAAGCTTTGGGAGTTGCAACACAGCAGCAGCAGCAGGCTGCGTTATACTCTGAAATGAGAAATAATAGAAGTCAGAATATGTAGCGGGCTGATAAGACAAAATCAAATGCATAATTTTGGTAGAGTGGAATGAAATTAGGCTTTTATTTAGCACTCACCCATCATAGTGGAAAATAAACATTTTTACATTTAGAAGATGGAAACACTGTTTACTCTATTAACCTTTCCTCTCAGTTGCACTCCTGACATTGAACAATGTAGAGGAGACCGAATCCTCTTCGGCCCTTTTCCTAATGAGGCAATTAAGTCTCTCCTGCCCTGAATGAGCAAGGGGCCGAGAGAAAGAGAGGGAGCGAGAGAGAGAGAGAGACAGAGGCAAGTCATCTGCTGTCTCAGCAAACACCAAGCACCTCAGCTGAGCAGCAGTTATAATATATAGCCACCCTCCCCCCTTTGATGTCGTGGCGTCCCAGTCCTTGTGATTCTCCCTTGTCAGTGTGATGCGTGACACAGGCAGCAAAAGTCACACTTTGTAGTTACCACATTCAGGGGATTTTATTTTGAGGATTTATTTTGTGCAGAGACTGAAGCTAACAGCTAATTGAAGAAAACCAATACCAAACAAATTTTGTTGTCCCAACACAACTCCAGTCTCAAAAACATCCTAGGGGTTTGTCACTTTATGAACTTTTAACCTGTTTAAATTGTTTACAGTGGACAGTGATTTACATAAAAGCTGACTGATGCATTTCACAAAAGAAATCAAATTGAGTATAGTGTACCGCCAATGTCATTCCTGTGAAACAAGCACTGAGAATGGAATATTAAAAGCCATTCTGAATGCTATTTTACAGATTTTTAAATTGCCTTGTTTTTTTTTCAGTTTTGTTTGACAGAAATTCTACTGTGTGTGCACTACTTCATAAATCAGTTTCTTGCTGAAATAATCATCATGTCACTCAATGCAAATGTGATGTTGACACCAAAGTTGTTTCAAGATGAAGCTGGTTTTGCCCCCTTCTCGGACTGTCAGCTTCAGCATTCGCAACCAACTAATCTGGATTAAAATTATATAAAGACACCAAAAGCATTATCAGCTGCAGGTAAGATTTTAAATCCTTATGATATTTTAAAAGAACTTCAAACATCCTGAGCTGTCCCTTCAAGTATTTAAAAAGTGTCCATAAGCCACCATGGCTTATATTTACGTGTTAGTATTTCACAAGAGACTATTGGACTTTTAGCAATTCTGCAGCTTGTTTAATTTTCGAGTGTTTGTGTGGATTAAATAACAATGTTTGACTGCTTGGCGCAGCTACTTTCCGCTGTGGAATCAGCTTGAGGTCAACCCAGAAAACATAAGTGACAGTGTTATGATTATTCTAATATATACAAGACTTTTGAGATAAAGTTTGAGCCTTTTCACCTGATTATCAGATGAGTATGAATACATGACTCAAAGACTAATTATAAAACCATATGAACACTTGCATTTTAGGCTAAATTTGTGTGTTCAGGATTAATTTATTCATCAAGTCCCTTCCCAGACACATGTTTAAGGGCTACTACTTTGCATTAGGTGCTGTCCAGAATGAGGCAGATGGCTTTAAAATATGCTGATGAATAATAAAAACAACAAAAAAAAACCCCTCAGTTACTTATTCAAACGAGCTTGACAGCAATTAGCGTGCTTCTTCCTTCTTAGCTTAGTGGTTGTCTGCTTTGAACAGATGCTGTGTCATACAAAAAAGGCCAGCATTTGGACCTTAGTTAATGTCTTTAAAGGATGCACAATTCTAACGAGTGATAACCGAGGGCTTACTGCTGCTCAGAAGGGATTACTATACGTAGCTGTCTGTCTCAAAGCTCAGGCTTACCACTGCACTCTTTATTTATTTCCCCTCTTCTATTTCAGCTCCCTGGCAATGAATCACCAGTGGATTCTGACACAAGGCATGAAATAAGACATCTTACCCTGTAGGGAATAAAGATGGCTGCTCATTAGCTGTGGAAAGGTGTACCGAACCAGAAACGGAAGACGTCTAGGCAGATTTGTTTGAAATCAATGCTTGTCTTCTGAAGCTTCCTCTACAGTATTTGGCTGCCACAAGTCATCAGATAAGATTCAGAGAAACTCAGGTAGCCTCGCATGTAGTGACAGCAGAGAAACAGAGAACAAAGGACAAGCACCATGACACCTTTTAGCATCAGATGTCGACTTTTTTTGTGCAGGTTTCACTGTCCACTTTTACTTATTTGCCTTTGCAACGTGACCAGATCGATACAAAGTGATTATCTATGCTTTGTGTGCATCACAGATTCCTCTGAAGTAGCAAGAACAGTGACAGAGGTGATGGTTTTCAGTTACAGGACACTAAAAGGTGCATGGTGCAAAGGCGCCAGATTAACTGCCCAGCTAGTAATGGTCTCCTCTGAGAACTATCACATGTTAGTTGTTGATTTAAATTCCGGCATTGAGCTCACTCTCAGTTTCCCTTTTTTGTATTTTATGAAAAGATATGCAAAAATTAGGACCCTTCATAAACATGTAGTATCCTTCTACGCATGGCAACTATCAGTACAAACATTATGGCATGATGGTATTAAAGCATAGCTATTATTTAAAATATAAAATCACCAACTATTTTTAAAGGTCTACCAATATGTTACCTTCATTTTTGGTCTCGAGTTTTGGTTAGAAACCAAAAGAATGAGACTTTGGCTTTACAAGCAGGTGAAATTAGTTTCTTCCTCTGGGCGTCTGGTCTCTTCTTTGGAGGCAGAGTGACAAGTTCAGTCATCTGTCAGTGCCTCAGAGTAAAGCTACAGCTCATCCACATTGAAAGGAGCCAGTTGAGGTGGCTGGGGCATTTGGTTAGGCTGCCTTTTGGACACCTGCTCTTCTTGAAGATCCCACTGGGAAGAGACCCAGAGAGACACCCAGGATATGCTGGAGGTACTATGTTTCTTGATTGGCTTGGGAACGTCTTGGAAATCCCCTGGTGGAACTTGATCAAGTGGATGGAGAGAGGGAAATCTTGGCCTTTATGCTTTGGCTGCTGCCCCTGTGACTTGATCCCGGATTAAGTGGAAGATCATGGATGGATGGTTGGCGACACATTCTTGTTTTCATGTAGAGTCACTTTCTTCATTGTCTTTCATTTTTTAATTATGGTTAAGAAGGGAGATCCGATCTGTCCGACACGTGCATTTTTACGTGTTGTTCAGTCTAAAAGCATTTGCATGGCTTGTGGAATAGAGAATCAGAAAGCCCCTACTATTTTCCATATTGATTTTTATAAAACGTCACCTGTACTTGAGTTGAAGTAATTCCACTTATTGCTTATTGATCGTCTCTGTGGTAGTGTATTTCATTATATGTGACTGGAGAGCTGTTCTTCAAGTTGCCACAGTTTGCCTGCAATAGAAATGTATGAAATGCAATAGAGGAATGAAAGATGTTCCAAGTGACTGATCAGTATGGTCATTAATCCTAATATCAAAGTGGACCCGCCATCCACTCTTTGCCATGGCTGGACTACAAGAAATCATAGTCATACACCTTTGTGTGCTAGGCTGCAGGAAAAACACTGCAATCGAATACACTTTCTCCATCAATCAAGAGGCCATGCATTGTTTTTTCTTCTGACCTCCTTGTTGGATGGTTTTACACAGCTTCCTCCTCCATCTTGATGGACTAATATTATAAACCCTTTCTTTTACTGTCCTATCCTTTCTCCACCCACTCCTCCCATTCTTTAAGATCTGAGTTAGGAGTGCTCAAGTCAACTGCACCAGTATAGCTTTTTGCTGCAGGGTTGTGATAGATGGTCACTCTGCTCTGCGCACCTTGCTCACCAGAGGCTGACCGTATTTCTCCTCCGCTGCAACGATAGTCAGGAATTCTGCTTTCTGTGAGCTCAGCAGGGCCGAGGACAAGTATTTGATTAGATATAATGGAATTAGAGTAATCTGATTCCAAAAAGATGACATCTGTAATCTGTTGCAGTCACTGTAAATATGCAATGATCAGATTACAGATTCTTGTGATGTTCCAGAGTTATTGCTTTGCTCAGCTTAGATGTCCCGACTGTGACATCCAAATTGTGAAAATTCTATATGTAGTGTAGATTCGCAGATAGAAAAAAAGAGCCAGATTTAATTGAATGATACTGCATGAGCGTGGCATAAATTAACTATTCAAGTGGCATTAGTGGTTGTGATTTTCAGCAGGTAATCAGCACTTTGGGTAATTGCTTTTTAAATGTAATCGTTTGGAAGTGTATATCTTGGGCTGCGGTGAATGATTGTCTCTTTGCGGTAGATTGAATTGAAAGGGATGCATATACGTACATGTACACTGAAGTGCAGAATTTGCAAGGAGCTAATTTTATAGCAACTCTCTCCTCAGGGAGTGATGGGTGAGGGTTAGATTCCACTCATAGAGTTGCCCCTAGTGTGGATAAAATATCCTACTGAGAAATTGAACACCGTTTCAAGAAGCTGATTTATCATCAGTTGTTACCGTATCCTGGTATATTCTGGTAAACACACACGACACAATGAGTGGTTATTAATTGTGGTGTTGGCATTTAGTGCAATACTGATATAAATGTACAGTTACAAATTAATCTCTATTCTATAAATGTAGATATCAGTGGATTTTTATGGTATATTTTTGCCCAAGTCTATGGATGGAAATGCTAGAAAATTGTTGCAATTGTCAAAGTCATTAGCACCTTATACCTTAGCCTGGTAGAAATTCTATACTGCTGGTAAAAACTCACAAAAATGCCACTTTCTCTGTTGTCTCATTAAAAGCTATCAAACTGTTCCTACTTTAAGTAGTAAGAACAACGTGACAGAAAACCTTAGCGTCTTTTTGATATCCTAACTTTTTTAAAATTTTGGTGTACTTTGATCCTGGCAACTAGTTGATGCCTGTCCATTTTTATTTCCAAATGTACCTCTGTTTATTAGGGCTAAAAAGCCATGCCATTTAGCCCTCCTACTGCTGGACAGAATAAATCTTCCTCTTACAAACGCAGGCCTTGAGGATTCAGTTAAATTCAATTCATTTTATTTATACAACACAAATTCGCAACAAATATTGTCTCCACAGTGTAAAGGGCAAGAAATATAATGAGACAACCTAAATTCTGTAAGTTGCTTTGCATGGCCGTTCGCTGCTGCTCTTGGGCCAAACAGATGAAGGGAGGGAAAGAACTGAAGCAGATAAGCCTCTGCCATTGATCTGGTGGCATTAATTTTAGCTGCAGTCATAGAGATGCCAGTGTTGTGTTGGCTCTAAGTGCGAGTCTGGATGTGTTTTTGCCGTTAAGAACTCCAGTAAACGCCTGCTTTGGAGTGTTTCTACGCTGGTGTTTAATTATAACCTGTATTGACACAAAAAACATCACTCACAGCCGGCGCTATGTGTAACATATGTTAGTGTTTACATCCCCACATAGTGTTGGGTTAGCTTAATTTTGCTTGTCTATGTTGGTCCAGGTGTTTGTGTGAGAAAGTATTCAATATGTGCAGATCGGATGAGTGTGTGTGAACACACTGCATCGCCGGAGACTGACTGAACGCATGTTTTATGTTTGTGTGATACTCTCGCATGTATGTGCACAGTGATGAGGCACGAGAGACTTCTTGGCGACTCATCCATCATTTTCCCCTCTGGCCCACGCTGCCCTCAGAGGAGCGCTGCTCTGTCACGGTGACATTGGGCTCATTTTAGAATAGAAAAATGGCGCATCCAACCCCAACATTGCCAGCGCACAACGTTAACCTTCCCCTTTAGCCATCCAGCTTAGATAGTTTGGTAACAATCCCTCTTTGACAGTCCCAGACTTCACTTGCTGTTGGGTTTACAGGCTTTGTCCACGGGGAGAGATTAGCAATCTGAGCCTTATTTTGAGGGGCCTTCATATATCTACAGCAGCTTCATTAAGTAGCTTGCTGTGGGATTTCACCTTCTCTCACCCACCTCACCCATATCATTACCATGTTTCTTTCCCTTCCTCTCTGATGGATAACCTTGGACGGTTTGGACAGAAAGCAAATGAGGGAGAGTAGGGGACAGACAAAACTACTTCATGAGCATCCCACGTCCTCCGTGCCCTGCATCTTTCCCTCACTGATAATGTAAGAGGTGAGTCAGCATGAACAACTGCAGTAAAGCCTCCCAATCAATCTGTTTACACTTGCCTCTGAAGAGACAATGTCAGTGCCACACTGCCAAGCCACTGCTGCAGTGTGCATGTCTTCCACCTCTCCTCACAGATCTCCTCCCCCCCTACCCATACCCACAAACATAGGACAGGCTTTCTGTCCGGATTGATAGGCGACATTCTGTAGAGAGGGAGAACATTGTTGGCACGAGACAAAGAAATGAAGAAGGGTGTTAAAAAGCATGGGAGGGTTAGGGTATAATTTTTCTTTTTCAGGAAAGTGTGTCGCTGCACTATGGCAAGCCTTATGCAACATGCAGTGCCACTTTGTCTCTCATCAGGAGTCAGACAGAGTGGGTGGTGCCAGCAGTCCTATGTAAGAGTCTGGACTCAACTTGTTGAATTTTTAAATACTGGTTTGGGAAAAGATGGACCACAGTTAAAAAGATATGAAACCCCACCAATCAATTGGCCAGAGATGCAAGTCTGAAAATGTCCCCTTGCTTGACTCTGTACAGTAACTGAAATCTGAAAAATCAGATTTTTATTGAATTTATTAAATACCTCTAAGCTAAAAACTCCCTCTGTTTTTGAAACACATCAACTCACAGCATGTACTTTTTTGTACTTGTTTCAATTTAGTAAGGAAGGAAGGAAGGAAGGAAAGTTAGTGTTTGAAACAAATGCTTTAATACATAAATGTAGATAACCTAATTCATTCATTTTCAGTTTGATTTAAATCTACTACCTTCATCAAGATGTGTGGTATATTTTTCTTTCTGGTGCTGGATTGAACAGGAGGTAGTTTACTTTACCTGTGTTAAGTTCACAGGACCCATACACTGTTAGCTTTGCTTAATTCTTTTCTAACTTGTTTTAGATGCAGGAAAACAAGTTTTCTTTTTGTTACTTTAGTCCCTTTTCTGGCTTGATTCCCAAATGCTGCTCATGTTATTAAACTGAGTCCGTCATTTGTCTTCTGAAGTTTAAGAGTAATGAAATCACATTTACTTTCCAACCCCACTCTTAAAAATTAATAACACTGTAAAACAACTTTGTTTTTAATATTCATCTGAATTTTTTAAAACTGTTTCCTCTTTTTAGTTTTGTAGCGGAGCATCAGCTACTTGCTGGTATCAGGATGCACAAATGTTTTTCTGTGTTGAATGTTTTAAAAGTTTGAACATTTTCTGTCATATTATGGCAATGGTTTAAAATCCTTTTCACGAGAAGGTAGTGAAACATAATGGAGTCACCAAGATTTTATCAAACTGTGAAGCTCAGAAAATAACTCCACCCCTACCCACCTGCTGCTGCCCACAGATGGTCTGCTTGTTTCAAGAAGGTTGCTACACTTTCTCATGCGTGAGAATGGCAACTCATAATGTCTAAGATTTACAGGTTAGTAGATGCACCAACTAAATATAGCGTTTGCAAAAATTTTGGAACTATGTCTGTCAAACTGGGAGACAATGGAGTGTCTCTAGCAAAACACATAGGACAATTTTCAAAACACATAGGACAATGTACTCGCATGCTGCAGAATCGTATCTATTTAGTTGCAGGTGTTGTAGTGAACTCTAACATTTGCATATTTTACGCTGTACATTACCATTTTCTACCATGAGGTTTGGATAGTCATTCTTCTTATAAAACTATAAAAAAATCACCTCAAACTAATTCAGTCACCAAATAAAAGTAGAAACCTGTTGAAGAAAGTTGTTACCATGGAAACAGATCTAACTCCCAATTGGTATTTTTTCCCCATTTCTCACCTAAAGCCCCCACTCCAAGACAGACAAAACTACTGCAGACGTTGGTCACAAGTTTGTTGGCATGTGCAACATAAACACAAACATTTGTTGCAGATAGTTGTTTTTTTTATCACAATTGTGACATTGGTCACACTGTACAGTCTTTTCCTAGATTTTTTTTAGCAGTAATATATTTGCAAGTTTAGAGAAAAATTGTCAGTCAATTTTGCTGAAATTTTGTCGTCAAACGATATCAAATTACATTGGTAATGTCTGAATGTCCAACATTAATTCACAAACGCTGACTAAATAAGTAGCTTGTTTTACTTTTACTGTGTAAAGAGCAGAAAGAAAATGTGTAATCTTCTGTGCAGCTGGCAATATTTTTTGTTTTTTATTAAAATCTACATAAAAATTAACGTAATAATAAGCATAGATAGAATTATATCAACTACAATAATCCCAACGCTATTGTAGGATCAAGTTCTTTTTGTAGCAAATAATGTAATCAGATAATTTTACCATGGCACCATGAATAAGTGGTATACTTAGGCAAGGTTTTTGTACTTTGTACCCAAACCTCATACTGGCCATTTAGCAAAGCATTCTTATTTATTCTTTCATTTATTTCTCCTCTTGAGATTGCACTTACTGTGATGTGTCAACTTTACACTTGGATATGCTGACATTACTACTACGCAAAAACAAACTGATGAACATAAAAATGCATCAAGATGTAGTTCAGTCACCTTTTCCTATTTCATAATATCATTCAGCACATTTTACTGTCATTACTTGCAAATGACACCGTGCAGTCAGAGAAGAGGCCATTACGAAGAGAGGGGAAAAAACAAAAGAAATGCAGCCTACATAAAGGGCACAGACAGTGAGAGGTTTGGAGATAGAAAAAAAAGGCAGGACAATAGCACTAATATAACATGTTATCTTCAGTGTCATTCTTCTACTTTATATCTACACTCAGAAAACTTCTTGAGATGTGCACTGATCTTCTGATACATTGGCTGAGATGCATATCTTTTTCTCAGCAACCTTCCCTTCATAGATAATATCTGAAATTTGCTACAATTACATAAATCTAGATCCAAGTGGGCAGCGGTATCGCTCCGTAAACTCAAGTTTCAGAGCTCCTGTCTTTTTATATTATATTAAGGAGGGATTGGTTTTGCTAATCATAAGCGTTCTGAGGGGTTGTTGGTTGCTAAACAGCATGTTGTCTCAATGTTATCTGCCATCTTAGTGATCCATCACAACCTGAGTAACTTTACATCCACACCTCATCTCACTGTAATGGTAAGTCAGGCCAAAGGTCAACAGCTGTTATCAATTTGAGCGACCTTGCTGACTGTAATGTCCTATTGAGCCACCGCACAATGACATGAGTGTATTGTCTTTCGTACAGTCCTGAAAATAACTTCCTTCCTGTGCACAAATCAATATTGTGGCATGGTCTGTAAGAAATATTATTCAGTTTTCCTTTGAATAACGCAAGGAATCTTAGAGGATGTATGTGTGCTTGGCTGGAATTGATAGCAGTAATGTAAATGTAAGCTTTGGTCTACCTCATTTAGTGTGTTTATTCAAATATTATAAATGCAGATTTGTGTCTGAGAAAGCTTCACTGAAGGTTTTGTGTGTGTATGCGTGCGTTTGTGTGTGTATGTGTGTATATATATATATATCCATCCATCCATCCATTTTCTTACACCCTTAATCCCTTAATGGGGTCGGGAGTTGCTGGTTCCTCTCCAGCTGGCGTTCCGGGCGAGAGGCAGGGTACGTCCTGGACAGGTCGCCAGTCTGTCGCAGGACAACACAGAGACACACAGGACAAACAACCATGCACACACACACTCACACTTGGGGCAATTTTAGACAGACCAATTAACCTAACAGTCATGTTTTTGGACTGTGGGAGGAAACCGGAGAACCCGGAGAAAACCCACNACTCCATGCAGAAAGGCCGGGGCCGGGAATCGAACCCAGAGCCTTCTTGCTGCAAGGCGGCAGCTCTACCAACTGCGCCACTGTGCAGCCCACATTTATATATATATATTAAAAAAAAAAAAAATTCCCTTCTCACCCTTCGGGGGGTGGTCTCTTTCATCCTCTGAGCTCAGGTCCTCTACCAGAGGCCTGGGAGCTTGAGTGTTCTGCGCAGTATCTTGGCTGTGCCTAGTACTGCACATTTCTGGA
>CAEGAF010117490.1:0-17137 GCA_903067075.1 Micropoecilia bifurca
AAAACAAGTTTTTGTCTAAATTAAGGTGAATTCATGGTTCCTTTTTCCACATAATGTAACAGTAGTGTTTATGATAAAAAATAAATAAATAATAATTATGTGATCGGTATCGGGAATCAGAATCGGCGATTTTCCCTCAGGGGTGATCGGTATTGGGATCGGCAGGAAAAAACCTGATCGGCACATCCCTAATGCTGACATCTATGTAACTAATTGTATCCGATTTTTTATATATATAGCTCACAGTCTCACAGTAATTAAAGGGGAAATTTACAATGTAATAATTGGGTTTCTTTTTTGTATTAATTTAATCAACTACATTTCCATGGTTTTAATCACGTCCGTTATATTTCAGAATCACATACAAACATTTAAGTAGAGGCCAAGCTGTGTGCCTTCTACATGGTTGTTCTTCTGTTCATCTGAGAAGAGTCACAAATACAGCTACGGAAATGTAACTCCCAAATGAGTTCAGATTCCATAGACTTGAACGATAAGCTAGATAAACATCTCTGTGTCATGCTTGCCCTTCATTTCTGATGGGATACATTTGCAGAAAAGGATCGCTCTTCACAGCTTTTGCTGACAGGAAGACTTGTCTTAATGCCTTGTGCATGCATAGAAATATCTCCAATCCATATTCTAGATATATTTTTAGATGCCTTGACTGAAGCATGTTCATGTTGTCAGCTTTCAACAGAAAGCAGAGGTGAATCAGTTGAAACGTAAGACTCTTTTCCACCTTCAGATTTGGCAGGAGAAAGCATGGTCATTTTGTTAGTTACTTTATTCTCTGATACGCTCCGGTTTTAAAGAGGATACCAAATCTTAATAGTTATTCAGTCTTAAATTACGTTTTCTGTAGGCAAACTACATTTTTTTCCAGGTAAAAACAGAGTTTGCACTCATAATTGTTATACACTCTCTAGTAGTTTTTGAGATTTGCTCAACTTGGATTATGTATCTACATTTCAAACATTATTTTTTTTTAAATACACTAAAGACCCCCAACATGGTAAAAATTAATGCTCTGTATACTAAACTGGAGAGCATAGTAATGTAGTGCATCCTGGAGATCATAGTAATACAGTGCATCTGTAAAGTATCACGGTGCTTCACTTTTTTCACATTTTATGTTACATCATTATTAAAACTGCATTCCTTATTGGCCTTCTTATCAGCAGGCCAATAAGATCTCTACAGTCAATCATGATGGTGGCAGCATCATGCAGTGAGGTTGTTTTGCAATCGACAGACTAGTCAGGTTAGAGGGAAAGATGAATGCAGCAACAAACAGAGACATCCTGGATGAAAACATGTTCTTGGCCTCAAATTGGGGCAACAATCCAGTTATCAGCAGGACGATGACCAAAGCACATGAGCAAAATCTCAAAAGGTGGCTTCAAAATCACTCTGTAAACGTGGCCAAGCCAGAGTTCAGTCTTGAGTCTTACTGAACATCTCCAAAGAGATCTGAAAATGGCTGCCCACACGTCTCTCATCCAACCTAATGGAGCTTGAGAAGAACTGCATAGAAGTATTTAATTTTGAAGAAAGAGATTAAATAATTGCAATTTGGAACAAGGTTGTCCCATAAGAAAATGTGGAAAAAGTGAACTTCTATGAATACTTTCCGGATGCACCGTTTAGCCAAATCTTCAGCTTTCGACAGAGAAGGTTCATCAGCCATTGACTTCAGAGTAGATCAGCTGCTTTTCTACGTGAATTTATGAATTTCATATTTTTAATAACGTGAGTTGCTGTTGCATTGAATATTTCAAAGCCTTTTAGAAACATTTGTATGATTTTCGCAAAAGAAAGAGATGTAGTTTACTGACTCAGTTACAACTCAGTCATCCATAGGCAGCAGAAGGGGAGAGAGAGAAAAAGAAGTAAAGGGCTAGAATAAGTGACACATGAATGAATAATGCTGTGAAGCAGTGTGTGTAGCTTTAATTGGATTTGAATGGGCTGTCTCTATGTGGACAAATACTGTCGGGAACACAGAATGCTGCACATTCAGACGTAAATCAGCACATACGCAAGAGACTGCAAGCTCTGTGAATCAATAATCTAAGTACTATTTTGAAACATTTTACATAAACTATACATTCCCAGAAGCTCTGACCTGTTGAAACAACTTTTAAATGTAAGATACATTCACAGTAACTTTGAAGAGAAAAAAATAGTAGCATTTGATATTAGATATGAATAAATGTCATTCTCTCTGTTAAAAGGATGCAGATTAGATTGCAAGAAATTGGCAAAAAAAAAAAAACAGGCATGAAGTGGGCCAAAACAAAACAAGCAAAAAAAAAACAAGGAGGATATCTAACAAGCACAGGACAAAACGCTAAATAAAACAAATAGAAACTATGTGGAAACTCACAGTGACACAACCAAGACAAAACTATATGGCTAACACTTAAAAACACTAAAAGTGTGTTAGAATGGAAGAGAAGCAAAGATTAAACCATAGACCTCTCTAAAATACATTGCAGCGTTCAACTTCGTTTTGTTGATGCGATTCCCACCAAAGTACTATACAAGACCAGCTTTTCTACACACACTTTTTGGCACTGGTTGGGTGACTGTGAACAAGTACAATGGGTAAAAAACATTCCATGAAACCAGAGCCAAGAAATGGGGGAGGAAGCTTTTTTAAAATAGCTGTATAAATAAAAAAGGAACAAATGCTAATCCCCTTTTCCTGGAAGACAAGACATGACAGTTTGTTAAGTTGTTTTTTTTCTATCTTGCTGTTAAAGTAGGAACCCCACATCTTATTCTCAACTGATTCAAACAAATCCATTTGTTTTACTTAGGTAGCACCAGTTCACCATAAATGTCATCTAAGGGCAATTTTTAAGACAAACATATCCAGTTCAAATCCAAATATATGGAATCCAATTCATTCCAGGTTTGGTTAATGTCAATCTGTAAATACATCCATTCATATTTGGATTCACTTGCAATAGAATTATAATGCAATCAAATTCAGTTGATCATTTAATGTCAATTGTAGGCATGACATCTAACCCAACTGGCTGGTCACCAATTTTGCTGTGATGTTTCTTTCTGAGCAAGTATGCAAGCGACAGTGGACAGAAATGACTCCCCTTTATCAGGAAGAAACACGACAGAAACAAGTGAGACAAACGAAATTGACATGGCATAAAGGAGAGAGAAAGATACAAATGGAAGCAACTGTCTAAGTGTATGTTTTAGCAAAAAAGAAAAAAATAAAGAAAAACAAAGAGAAGGTTTTGGCTGCAACTGTCTATGATCCATGTGTTAGTGTTGTGTATTTTTAATTATTTCTGTATTACTTATGGTATAGTCATAAGCAGTTCATTTTTTGGTTGGTTTTTATTAAGAGTTTTAGTAGAAGGTTTCTTTTCCTTGGGTTCAGCTTAGAGATGCAAGTTATTGATTAATGAGTTATCTAGTTAATCAATTGGATTAATTTTAGTTTAATAACCCATTAATTGATAAATAAGCCTAACTAAATTTTTTTTGCATCCCTAGTTTGGTTTTTTATTTCTTGTGTCTTTTCATCCACATGTTGGTCTAATTATGATAGCTATTATCTTTACTTAGTTTCTATTTAAAAAGATTCCTGCTCTTTATTCTAACTCAGGTGCTCGGCATTCCCCTGATTGGACTCACCTGGTTTACCTGTCACTGATCACACCTTCTCTGTATTTCCTGGTTTTCATTGTTCCCTCTGAAGTTCTTCCCTTAAGCCAGCCTACTTCCATGTTGTGATCTTCTTGTGTCATACATGTGAAGCCCAATACTCTACAAGAACAGAGAAATTATTTATTTTACCTGAGGCTCCAAGAACAAACTTCTCTCGGGTCAGAACATTTCATACTTTAGATTAGAAGAACTCAAGTGCAAAACTCCTAGTAAGCCATATCTACTACAACCACATATCGTCCTCATATTTCTCTGGTTCTTCCCAGAATACGCTTCAAGAACAAGTGTAAGACTGCTTTTCTGCAATCTCAGAAACACAGGAGAACCTTCTTTTGGAAAGAAGAAACGGTGTATTGATGTAATTGGGTAGGAAAAGTTCATTAAGACTTATCCCTCTTATAAAGGATATGCTGTTTTAATGCTAAAATTGACAACATACATGCAACATGTTTGTTAAACAGCTGACTGCATGCTAACTATAGGAGCAGAAAGCCTGGCTATTTATTCATTGAATATCCCAGAGATATTCTATGAAGAGCAAAAAGACAAAAAGGTAAAATAGTCTTTGTGATGAACATGTTTACTTCAAATGGCAATCTGCCCTGTTGCACCCCACCGAATGGATAAGTGAGTATGGACAATGGATGTTTACTTCAAATGTACAGCAACTACTGAATTTAGACGTGGTTTGTTTGTCCATCAATAAACACTATATAGCATTGCTTATTTGCTCATGCGTGGAGCTTCTATTCATAATCAGACCCCTATGAACACATTAGTGGGCAACACAAGATTAATTTTTCCTAAGGGTATTTTGGCAGGTAGAGGACCTGGAAATCAAACCCAAGACTTTCCAACTGTTAGACAAACACTCTTGCCAAACAGCATGCCACAGGCAATCCTGGGAACCATTGCAGTATAAGACATATGGGCTACGTTGAAAGCAAGAAAAACAAACTACAAAATACAATTTATATGCTTTGGGCTCCCAAAGCAAGTCGTTGCTCAGGACTGAATCTCATACACAACAACAACGATTAAGAACACTGAAGTCTAAGATGGCAGGGAGAGTGTATGAGGCACATTCTACTAACAGGAAACAAGACATGGCTTTTCTACCGGTATTGTTTTAGAAAATTGTGCATTTATTAGGGCTAACATTTTCAATTTTCTTTTCTAAAAGGTTTTATAATCCTTGAAATGTGTAATGAATGAGGTGACTGGATTTTTCTCTAGATGTCTAGCAAGGAGAAGGCCTACCACAGGGTTATCTGTGGAAAGCTGGCTGAAAAATGGCTTCAACAGTTCAGAAAAAAAAACATAAAACGAGCCAAGATGAAAATTAGTGGTGTCCAAAGTCGGTCCTCGAGGGTTGGCATCCTCCATGATGTAGTTCTCTCCCAGGTGGTAGTAACAACCTTTTTAGCTTGTCAATGTTCCTCTTAGGGCTTCTAACGAACCATCATTTGATCCAGGTGCGTTAAACCTGGATCAAATGATATTTTAAAGAACTAAAATATGCAGGATGCCGGAGCTAGAGGACTGACTTTGGACACCACTGATGTAAATTAAAGGACTGGCACATATTTTGCTAAGAAATACCCCGTCTGTGTTGTTTTGAATGATAAAAGTTCCACAAATAACAAGAACTTACAGATCAAATCTAGTCGAGGCTCAACAAACTCTGAATTGAGCAATCTAAGATTTTTTTTTTTTTTTTTCAAAATATACAATTTAAAAATGTGATTGGATTATGCTTACTTGTAAATAAATAAAAATGAACTAGACATCTCTGTTAGTTATAACGGTTGTTGCTACTTTAGACATCGTTCTCTCCTACAGTGTTGGCCTGCAACAGCTACTCGGAGTTTGTTCTGGGCATTTTGTTAAAAGGAGTGTAGTTATGAACAGCACCACTAATATGATGCAGCTAACTAAGGTGACTCATAGAACTTAATTGCATGAAATGGGCATCTAAGGTCACTTAGGAGTTGTGTAAGCATACTAGATATCATGACAAAATTAAAATGCAGAAAACTGTACACACTGCCATTCCTCATTTGAAAGATATTTCACTATGGCATCATGACTCAGAGCGACTGTAAAAGTGAGAAACCAGCAGAGGGAGAAATGAAGGATTCAAAGTTAATAAAAGACAGACTGGAAAGAAGAACTGAGGTTAAGTAAGATGAAGGTTGGAGAGGGTCTGATGTATGGGAGATGTGTACACAAACGTTTAATTTCATGAAAGTGAAGGATCACTGCAGAGCAGAGAGCTGTAGAAATAGGAGGGCACTGTCTGCTTGGATAAAGATAGTTTATTTGTGTAGAATATTCACATCGCTGTTAAGAATCATGACAAAAAGCTGAACGTGAAGGACCAAAATTTACAAATACTTAAAATGCATTCAGACCATGCATGATTCACAGGAGGCGACAATGAGAGCACAAGCAAAAATACAAACTCATACACTAGGTTCTTTGTCTTCTATGATCCTGTTTATTTGGTCAGATTAGAACTGAGAAGTCCAGGCTGCATTTGAAATTCTAACATCTGCATATTTTGGAAAGTAAAACTAAATCCATGAAATGAATGTAGAATTCCTCCCAGGTGCATGAGAGCCCACAAGCTTTTCTTAAACTTCCATAGCTAAGGATGCTCTTCAAGATAAAGTCATGGATTCTCAAAACACACAAAGCATCCGTGTTGAAACCCCAAAGTGCATCCTAAGGTGTACCAGTACAGCAGACCTCTACTCCTCCTCCTTTGCCCCAACAGAAGTGAACCAATGTGTGGTCTGGCTCAATAGTTCAGTAGCTCACAGCTATGTCTGAAGTTTAACCTTGGTTTGTTAAATGAGCTCGCATGTTTGTGCTGGCCTACCTCCCACAATGCATACATCTGGTGAAGTGAAAATTCAAACTTGCCCTGAGGTTTGAATTTGTTTGTCTGCAAATGCGTCCGTCAGCCCGCAGCACACAACCAGTCTGTCCACAGTGTTTTCCTGAATAACCTATGATCAACTCAAAACACTACTGACCCTGAAGACAAGAAAGCAGCTAAAGTTGGATAATTTTTACCCAACTATCTTATTGTATGTATGTATTATTATCATTATTAATTGATCTGATTGTTTTGATCTGTAGCATGATGGACAAGAATCCCAATGGAAAATCAAATTATTTTGAAACTCATTCATTTAAAGTGTTGCTGTAGATGTTGATAGCTGTAGGAAGAAATGATCTCGCGTAGCAATCCGTTTTACAGCGACTCTGAAGAAGCATCTGACTGAAGAAATTGTTGATGCATAACAATTTTATGAAGATGATGCTTGGGATTGTCTGTAATTGTATTGCCTTTGTGAAGGCAAGAAATAATAAAAGGTTATCTCTTGATTTTCCACTGTAGTCCCTATAACAGAATCAACCTTCTTTATCAGGTTCTTTTCAGACCCTTTTCTGACCCTGGTTCTGATGTTGCTACCTCAGCAGATGATTGGAGAAGAGATTGCACCATCTACAACAGACTTGAAAAGGTATGCAGCATGTTGGAGTAAACTTTGAATAACCTAAGCTTCCCCAAGAAGCATAGTATGCACTTTCCCTTCTTGTACATTACTTTGCTGCAACTCCAGTCTTATCTGGACAACAGACTGGGTTTTTTTATCCTCCTCCACTACTTATCTAACTCCTCCCATGATGGAAATACTGTTTGACCTAATCTTGTTTCTCTTGAAATCTCAAAATATCTCCTTTGTTTTGGTCACATTCAAAATAAGATGATTGGTCCATGCCACAAAGCCGTCTACCATCTCTCTGTACTCAGCTTCTTGACATCTTTTTTTTTGGTCATCTACTGAATGATAACTTGCGTAGGTCAAGACACATTTCGATGCATGTCATGCAGACTGCGGTATAACTAGTTTCACAGTTAAGCTGTTAGGCATTCAAGCTGATGGGACTATTTGACAACCTGGCAAAAGAAAGACACATAAATTGAGACAAAGAAAGGGCAAAGAGACACCAGCATGCATATGCACTGGCAGACAGATGGACATGCAGTTTGAGCAGATTGACAGAATGACAGATGGAGCTTTTATTAGGAAATGCAAGCTTTAACAGACTATTCGACTGGCTGAGAGACCCACCAACAGGCAGAAATTCTTCTGGGATTCTCTAAATGGGCAGCAGAAAAGAACAGCTTTGACATTCTGATACAGAAATGGGGCTTAGATGCCTGGGGCCAGGTGAGGAGAGGACATTGCATCTCTGAAGACCATCGACACAGAGAAGGACTCAACTTTAAAGTGTGTATGCAGATGTGTGCATTTGGCCAGACACCTGTGTGTTTATGTGAGTGTGTGTGCCTGTGTTTACGTATCTGAGCATGTCCAACACTACTCTGGCCATTACTGGAGTACTGGATGAAAATAGAGAACATGCTGCCAAAACAAGGTGCTAAAAGTCTAAAAGTACAAATGCCAAAGGATTTGTACAGTCATGCATCGACAGCATGAACATAACATGCACAAATGCGTGCGTATGCACACAGACCAAGAGAAACACGTGGGACACAAGGACACAAAAAGGGCATCTGTTCCACTATTTATGGTTTTATAGCAGAATTTTCTCAGTACATGTGGTGAATTATGACGAGAAAAACAACTAACCTTATTGTGATACTCTAAAAATGCCACCCTGGCCTCTCAGAAGCCTTTTACAAGTGACAAATTGCATTCATGTTGTTGATCAAAGACACACAGGAGTGCAATATGAAATAAAAAGGTAAGCAATAAGAGGGGCTTGTGGAAGTACAATGTATTTTTTGAAGTTTTTTTATTTGAAGAGCATAGTTTTGAGGTCTGCTGCTATTAAGTAAAAACATAAACATCCATTTGAAGGCTTAATAGGGAGCAGAGGATGTACTGCTTTGGGTGTGTGCGTGCGCGTGCATGTGTGTGTGTGTATACACAATGTCCCCCACAGGCCCTTAAGTGGTGTGTATTTATAGAGCATGTGTCTCTCTCAAGCCCAAAGGCTGGTTATATGAGCCCCTTCTAATGGCTTGGAGCATAAGAAACATCTACAGTCATGTTCTCACAAAACAGACACACAGTCATGTACACACTTCCTGAGTGCACAATCATGAGTACCGGATCACGCAGTTAGAAATGTGGTTGTCCTGTCTGATTTTGTATGAACTCATGCCTCATTGGGTACAAGTCTGACCCGTTTTGTGAGTAAAAAGCATGGAGAGAGTTAAATCCATGCTTTAAAATACTACAATAAATGTAATCTACAATTTAGTCATTTTTACCTTTGCTACAAGTGGCAACATTTGAGTTGTTTCAGATAGGAGGAAAGCTTGAAAAATATATCACCCTTAAAACTGTAGAATTTTCTGGGTATGACATCTTACAACCACCGACTTTCATGTACTTTATTGAGATCCATTTCCTCCTACACAGCATCAAGTCCTTTACAGTCCAACATGTTTTTTTAGCGTTATTCTGTATTTTACAAATTTTTCAACTCTTACAAGCTTACCTGTCTGCTGACAAAATCATTTCCACAGCACCATGCTACTAGCTCCTTATCTCAAACCCAGGACAGAATTTTTCTCAGCAACTTGTTAGTTATATTCACATGAAAATAGAAATAAACCCCAGAACATTATCCTGAATTTCTTTGTCAGCATCGGAGCAGAGTGATGATCTTTTGTTACAAGGGTTCACAAAGTTGTAGAAAAACTTTGTAGAATTTCTGCCTGTTGGGTGACCAAATGTGCATGTTGGAACCACTACAAACGACATTTCTTTTAGAATGATGTTTGCTTTAAGGTAGAGTTGATTACAGCACACCCACCCGCTGCTCTTGGCGGCTCGCCCTCGATGCGCAGCAGGTTGCTCTGGTGACTCCAGGCAGCAACTCTCGGACTTTGTGGGATGGACGATATGCGACGACAATAACAGGGATAGACTGTCAGATTCTCAGGATGCAGCTCGAACTATGTTTCCAGATGTCAGATGTTGTTTTTATGCAAGTGTAAACCTGCTAGATTAGAAACTTCAACATGCAAAAAGCCCAACTTTGAACTGGGTAGCATTATTCCGGTAGCTTTTGTCAGGGTTTGCAATACTTCTTTAAGAAATTAGTTACACATTGTTTATGCAATTTAAACTATCTGACATTCTCCACCCAGTTTCTAATCCTTTCTCTTAGAACAATTTGTTTTGTCTCATGACTGCGGCTGGTCGACCTGAAACATGAAAAGTCATAACATAGAACCAAACAACAAGTGTAAAAATCAACTAGCTGGTGCAACCTCTATTATAAGGTTTCCTCTTCTTGTGTTGTGTCAAATTTTCAACTAAATAGGTTACAGATATCTTTGAACAATGGCTTTCTTTTAATTTGTTTAAAGGCTAGATTTGTGTAGTGGATAAATAAAAATGGTAAAGTCATTAGATGCATGCACCTGATATGTTTATCTTTGCAACTTCTCAAAAGATACCATTGGGATATTGTTTATATAACTTAACCAAACTTTAATCTTCTTCACAACTTTATTTCTGGTCGTCTGGTTTATTCCTTAGTTTTAATGACATCGATTGTTCCCTATTGTTCTCAAACAAATATCTGAAGGTTTCACAGAACAGCTGCATTTATATTGAGAATAAATTATACACAGTCATTAATTTGGTGACATCAGAAAAGAATTAGTTGCACTACTTAATGGCATCAGAGAACATTCTTTTCCAATTTTTTGATACTCTTAAAACAAATCTTCACAACTGCATGCTACTTTGAATTTGTACATGTCAAAAACTCCTCATAAAATGGTGTTTCCGATGGCAGCATAACAGAATGCAAAAGATTTTGAAGGGGATGAAGAAAATCTGTGGAGTTCAGATCAAAAACCAGCACTAGAATTTTGTCGCTCCTTTTCAGCCATCTCTCTGTAATCCATAGCCTGTACAAAACAGGTATTGTTGGTTTCTCTTGTCCTTTAGCTGAACTGGGGTTATTTACGGTAAATTAAAAAAGAAAAGGGCCATATGGCTTTGTTTGGGTCTGTACGCAAGCCACCCAGTGCATGTGCATTTGAGCTTTCAGTGCTGGGCAGGCAGCACTGAAACAGCAGCAATTTCACTGATGCTTTCACCATATGGTTTGACTGATAGCATTAGAGAACCTGCACTGAACCTGAAAAAGAGGCAAGCGAGAGAAAGACGGGGGTAGTTTGGACTTGAGCTGGAGGGCAGGATTTTGCAGTGGAGCCCCATTATGGTATGCTGGTATGCAAATCACTACACACACAAAGAGACAATGTGTGTGTGTGAAAGTCTGAATGTCAACAAACCTAGTTTAAAAGCTACATAATGTCCACAGAAGTGTACATGCATGCACATTAACAATCATGATCATCAGGGTGAATGCAGAGAAAGACTTGCAGGCTTGTGGGAAAGGTGTGTGGACATGCATATGTGTGTGTGTGTGTGTGTGTGTGTGTGTGCGCACATATTTACACAGGTGTAAGTGCAGCCTTATCCGGTATCCTTGTTTCAGCAATCTAGGTGATTTATGCCTTGAATACTGCAGTGTTTTGGGTGGGATCTCAGGGAATTCACTGCCATATGTCCCAATTTTCTTTCCTCTCTCTCTATGCACACACACTTTAAACACACTATGCATACCTATAAACACACTATCAAGACTTTTAGACACATGTACGGAATTCTACACATCCACACACCATAAATAAACGGGCAAGGTCAAAAGAAGACTATGTGTTGGCTTCAAAGTGTAAAGTAGATTGAACAAAGGGCATAATGCAGGCATTCTGAATTTTCCGCTCTAATTAGGTCATCTTTGGCCTCTGATTCGGGTCAACAGACAAGTTGGAGGAAAAAGGTGAAAAAGGACAAGATGCAAGATGATTTATTAGCATTAAACTGACTGATAATAAACATGGTTTTAGGGTATGGTAAATTTTTTAGAAATGATTTTATTATTATTGCTGCAGATATGAATCATTCATGGGTGCTGATCACTGATACCGATCACACAAATTGGCCGTTAATTTTCTGGTTTACCTATAAATCATAAAAAAGATCCACTTTGAAAAAAGTCAAAAGGTTCTCAAATGAAAAAAGTAGCAGATGGTAACGTAACAGGATGAAAAAAGTTTCAAAGGAGATGAAGAAAATCTGTTGAGTTCAGGCCAAATTGCTGATTAAAAAGCTAATGCAGTACTTCTCGAATAGTGGGTGATGTGTCAGGGGGACAAGAGGCAGGAGGACTTATTAATTAGAGATGTGCCAATCGACAGGATCTGAAAGCACACAGGGCCCGTGATCTCAGCAGATTGATTTATCTGATACAAAAGAACAGAATAATCCATCATAGGAGGTTCATAATTGCATCATTGTTTCCACAAACCTGTTTTGTACAAATGTTACTGATGGTACAGTAAATATTCATTTCAAAAAGTGCTGGTGACTGTTTTGGTGTTTATCCTCAAAAACCATAAATGAATGACAGGTGTAAAGTATATTAGCTTATAAAATATTTTAGGTGTTTGATCATTTTTTTTCTTACATTTTTGACAGTTATCTGACATGGATGACAGGTACGACACTGAAACAAAAGGTTCTATATATCTGCATCATTATTTAAGCTGTGAGTCATGAAACACATTGCTAGTGCAAAGCTGCGATGTTTTAACATAGAAGACTGAATTAATAATAAAATATCCTAGAAGCAGGACTTACATACTACTGTGCCTGTGTGAAGTCAGCCAAAAAGGAACTTCCCACTCATACAGTAAAGCAGTTTTGTGTGTCAGAGATGGATTAGCACCCAAACCGGTGATTAATCTTGTTCCCCATACTAGAAGACATAACCTGATGGCAAAAGTCCTTGAGAGAAAGGTAGAGACAAAGAAATCTGACTTCCAACTCCATTACTGAAAGCCTAACAGTGATATTCTCACTAAATTCTGAGAGATGTTCTCTTCTGTGTTTTGTCTTTTTCTACCCTGTTTTCCTCTTCTTTTCAGCTCCTGAACTCAAATAAAAAGAACTGACACACTCAGAGTGCAAGCTACGGCTGACAGTAAAGCATTTAGATGAAAGGCGGGTGACTGGGAGAGGGGGAAAAAACTGAAAGACTGAGGAAAAACCTAGAAGGGATTGAACTCAAAAGGAAAAGACACAAAGAACAGTTAGTGGAAGAAAGAAGGGGAAACTCTCACAATTAGTTCCCATCATCTAATGTTTTGCAATCTTTCGCTCAGTTACTTTTGCTCCTCCCTGCTTCTGTCCCTTTCTTCTTCCCCTCTGAAGTCAGAAATCTCCAAGGAAGGCTGCTCAGAAGAGTTGAATTATTTACCACCGCCACCCTGGCTGCATCGCTTCGTCATTAATTTACCATATTTGCATGAGCAGTTGGACACAGAGTTGCTGCAGCCACACAGCAAGCACACTAGCAGAAAATCTTATTCATGAACATATATTAGATTATTACAATTCCCTGCAGAGTTAGGGCACTTGAAGTGAACCACTAATGAGCCCCAATCTGACCTATATATCTAAATTATAAATGTGCTCATAGTATCTGTTTTTGGTGTTGTAATGAATCTGCCTGGTATGTTATGACACACCACTACATGGATAACTATCTCTTTTTCATTTATCTTACAAATAAACGAGACGACTTTCATTCAATTTTACCAAGCTATTATTAGGTCGGTTTTATTTCTCATGCAACAATTTAGAAAAATACTTCAAATCTGCTAAAGATTTTTGATAGGCCATGCCTGATGCTCATCTGTTCATGCGCAGAAGACGAAGGACCTGGTAATTGCTGTAACGAGGAGAAAATGAAGAGGTTATGTGTGTTTAAAAGTGCGGTTTCCACAGCTTCAAGTCTTACTTGCCCGCTAAATAAAGCTTGAATTACATTGATTTTGCATCACCAGGAAAGCACTTTGGAATTTATTAAGATGCTCACGTCAAACGCATACATTTATGATGAAAGGACGTATTAAAAACTTGATGGAAAGCCTTTAATAATACAATAGTGTAATTAAGCAATAATTTTCAAAGCCAGAAGGGTCCTGTGTGAAATGTCAAAAGACCTTAATTTATTAATCAATAACAGAGGGAATTTCATTGCAGAGTGCTAAAAAATCCATGACTTAGCCATGTATTCATGGAGGCAAACTGGGGAGACTGAGCCTGATTCTTAAAGAGATTTTAAAGAAATGCATCCTAAAGACAGGAAATGCCCCCTGGGTGTTTGGCAGGATTGGCCTGTTTCTTTTGACTGACACCACATTAAAAGTATCTTTACTTCTGATTTTCAAAATTTACACAAATTAAATCCCTTTCAAGATTAAAGTACCGTGCTGCATTATTTATCTTATCACCTTAAAAGTACTACAGTGAATATTGGTCAGGTCAATTGAGGAGAAACACACTCATTAAGCACATAGTGCTTGTATTTATGCAGAATTGTATAGTTCATACTGCCTTGCTAAAGTATTCCCACCTTGCTATGGTAAACCATCCTAAGGTTGTGCATGGAGTTTATCAGTAAAAACAGTTAATTGGGGGGGTGAGTTTCACTTTCAGGTTTCTTTTTCACATGCAAACAGAACTTTCATTTTGTTTAGAGTAGCGGGTGCTACCTGTAACACTGATTTCGGAAGTATTTTATATGAGGGTCTTGTAAAATAAAACTTACACAGAATATTGAAACGTTAAGCTGGTCTTACAAGTAATAACTGGGCGTAGTTGAAGTTGCTCTTACTTCCTTAGTGGTAATTCTGACTTCAGAGGGCATTACATTTTATTTTCCTGTAGAATTTCCCGGTTCCATCTATAAATGGGACGCACCATTTGCTTTCAACAACATAAAAGGTCTACAAAAACATTGACATCCATCTAGGCAGACAGGCCCAGGGAGCAGGAAAATCATTAAACAGAGGGGCACCCTAGAGGCCCATCATAATTTTGGAACTTGTAGAGATCCACAACTAAGGTAAGAGATTCTGTTAAAATAACAACTATTGGTTGTGCAGGTCCACAATCTGGCTTTAATAGCAGTGATGGAGAAATTAAAGAGTCACAAGTCAAGCACAAGTCACAGCTAACCTATAGAAGAATGTAGGCTGGTTAGATGCTAATGTACATGCCAAACACTATTCATAGTGGAAGAAAAAGAAAATGCTCATCAAATTAAACAAACTATGGTCACCACGAAACACGAATCATGCAGTGGGGCCACTTTTCATTAGCAGGACATTCCAGCTGGATGATGATGATCACACATGTGAAATGTTGAGACAAAGCATCTTCATGTTTTAGTATGACCTAGTCAAAGCCCTAAATCTATTTTCAAAAGCATGACAAAACTTGAAAATTGATGTTTTCAATCAACTTTTAATTCATACTGGTGGCTCAACAAAGTTCTGACTCATGGATGTTTACTACAAAGGCAAACTACACTTTTCAGACTTTTACTTGAAATTAATAAAACAAAAACATGCATCCTTTCCCTTCAAATTCACGTGTGTACCATTTTGTTTGTTCTGACTTGAAATCCCAGTAAGGCACACTGAAGATTGTAGTTGCTGCAATCTGAAATCAAGAAAGTTCCAGATCATCTCTGTATACTTCAATAATGTTTTCTAATTACCATAGTCCATAAAACATGCATCTAGATATACTTCTTTATTTACTGTAGGTATGTAAATAATTATTTGTATTTTCTTCTGTGTTGGGTCTGTGACAAATTGTCCTGACCAGTATCAGCTCCAGTGGGCTTCCAACCAGCATGTGGGTCTAAGTGGGACAAAGCTCATATAGAAAATAAGTGTGTTGTATTTTTAAAATGGCCTGAATTTTAAAGGCACAGTGCTTAAAATGCAGTGGATTTACCTCTCTGTAATCTAAAGTAACAGCAATCTAAAAAATGTCATCTGAACTGTATATTTGGAATGCAATCCTTCATTGTATTACTTATCAATAGCCTATCAGTGCTTCTCCATGTCCATAAAACTGTTTTTCTCTCTCTCTTCATGTGCCTGGTCTCATGATAGTTCCCTTTCATTTGCCACTGCTAATTAATTCATTGTATCACTGTCTAAAGTAGACATAATAAATTGCCAGAGAGAATTTACTGAAATACAACCCACTCAACTGCCTAAGGCTTTCCAAGACAGCAGTCAATACAGCTGAGTGAGTGTGTGTGTGTCACAGAGGTGAAAATCTCCATTTATACCAGAAAATAGCTGTTTTAACTGGTGATAAAATGCCAAATGCATTAATGTGGACACCACATTTGTAAAAACAGGATATACTGCACAGATTAAAACAAATCTTACAAAAAAATAAAGCTAAATCCGTCCTGTCACATGAATATGACGTACAGTACACTGTGTTTCATGAGCGGCTTCTTGGTGTTTAAGTAATACAGTCTGCTTGCTGACTTATGTGTGTATATGTGTGGGCATAGATATCACAACAGCAGGCAGAGAGGTGTTGATCACTTATTTGGCATTTTGACAGTGATAAAGGACATTTGTTGCCCTTGGCAATACAGAAAAACACACAAATATACATGAATGCATCATTTTGGCAGTCAGAGCTTTATAAAATACATTTATAAATCTAAAAAGCATCTCTATTTGCCCATATCTCTGACATGATTCCAGGGCATGTGCAGTAATTTGACAGGAAGCAGCTGAAGTATGGACCGTTGATCCATCAGCAACGTTTCAGCAGATTTAGATTTTATGAACCACAGCGCTGTATCTTTTCACATTAGCACAATCTGAACACATCTTTTGTTTAACAGACATATCAACATGCACAAAGAGACTTCGGCACGTTGCACCAGGCAAAGTTATTACATCCTGAGGCCAAAAAGCAATTAAACAGAAGAAGATGCCTCATAGATCACAATTTCAGCAAAAGAGATACGGAAGAAGCTAAACATCATCAACACTAGGGGTGGAAAACAAGATGGGTTTGTTAACATACTTGGTGTTACAATGATCAAATTTAAAAAAAAATCTATATTCAAAGCATTGGATTACTTTTCAGCTGAGGGTAAATTATGCCAATTCTATCCATCACTCCCACACAGAGCCAGCTCAATGCATAAGCAAACTAAGCTGCTCTTTAGCAGGGACATGAGTGACGTTTTGCAAAGGCTTGAATTTTAATAGTTCACAAGTCTAAATGTTTACATTATTGAGAAGGAATATTAGTAAAATTTATTTGAAATTTGGTAAAAAAAAAAAAATGTAACTTAATTTTACATAATAGCCACCCTCACCCTTTATGTAGTCATTTTTTTCTTAAAATTGTTTTGAAATTCTGTTTAAATACAATGATACCAAAGTATGTTCACTCAAATTTAGTAT
>CAEGAF010117493.1:0-10444 GCA_903067075.1 Micropoecilia bifurca
TCAACAGCAGAACCAGCGTCTTACATCGCAGCTCGAAGACTTAAATCATTTTACAGTTATTTGTTTAGCTTTCTGACAGTCATGCCTATCCGGGTGAGTGTTTGTAGCTGTGCTGCTTTACCTGCTCTCTGATCCTCCATGTCTTTTTACTGCAGTGAGACTCGATGTAGCCAAACTTCGTCATTGTTGTTATGTCTATTAGCTTCGTCGTATTGATGCATTTTGACCTGCTTCTATTTTCCGCCGCAACACGCAAACGTCCCCATTCACTCAATGCGTTATAGTTACACATCGCTTAGCATTTGTTGCTGCGCGTTTGCGCAGAGTGAAGGAAAGACGAGACCAGCTGGACAGACAGGCTGGGAAATGAGATGCAGGTGATCGGTATCGGTGATCGGCCGATCCCGATCATCACCGATTTCACGGAAATCAGCCGATTATGATCGGTGACCGATCGTTCGGCACACCTCTACTTTCCATTTCTGATGGGTGTTTCTTTGCGACGTATCAGATCGAATTAGCTGCTGAAAGTGGTGCAGACAGCAGCAGCATGTGATGCAGAGTATTTTGATCTATAAAGTAGCAACACTTCGTCACTTCACACCCCAGGTCATAGTTTCACTTTTGCTTGATTATTGTAATTTGGTAAAGCCTCGTTCTTATCATTGTTCCGTGATGTGGTCACCATTCAGCAGTTGCAACACTCACACGGCAGAGCTGCACCTGACCGCAGGGCCATTCATTTATCCCCACTGGTTTCCCATTGATGCCTTGCCTTATGACTGAGGCCCAAAGGAATCTCCACCCAGGGGACCTTTCAACAACAAACGCAGCCAGCTACAACAGCAAGCTGCTTCTCTGAATGAACAACAATGTCTTTCCAGCAGTGTGTGTGTGTGTGAGAGAGAGACCATACTGTATGTGTGTGTGAGTTTAGTCAAACACCACTGGCTAGTAGCAGCAGAGTGACCAAAGCCCTTTAATGACCGTTAGGGGCTGGAAGAAGACATTTTTAGACTTGTCTTCAAGAACTGAGATGTCCATGTGTAAAGTGCCTTGGGCTGCTTTCACACGCCACTTCAACTTTTCCATATTCATTCAGCTACAACCTAAATGATGATTGAAATTTAATGGGTTACACAAAAAAAACATAGTTTATAATTATGACCTGAAGGGAAGAAATGTATTGTTTTTGTAGGATTTTACAAATAAACAACCTTTCTTTGCATTTACGCCTGTAAGATTTCTGCGCGATAGCTCTACCAGCTTTGCATATTTAAACTGAAATTACAACCATTCTGTTTTGAAAAGCCGCTTAAGTTCAAGTCTAAGTGGGTGGAAAACCACTATGGATGTTGGTTTTCTAGTCTTGTCACATATTCACAATTGAATTTATGTTCGATTTGATCTAAACCGGTCCATTGAAGCTGTGGATGTTTAAGATTGCTGGATGGTGAATCTCAACTCTACTATCAAGGTGTTTTGCAAGCTCTAACAACATGCTTTCTTCCAGGTTTACCTTGTATTTTATTTATTTATTCATTTCATTTATTTACAGTTTCAACTGAACATCTCACATGTTGATTTGAACAAAGGTTTTGAATGGAAAGCAGTAGTTGAATGAAAAAAAATTTTTTATAGTCTATCCCATCTCACAAAAGTCAATTCACTATACATTAAGCAACAATCAATCAACTTTCCTTATAGATGTCTAAACACAAAATAGGCAATGTTTATAAAACATAATAAAGAAAAAAAGATATATGTTTAATGACACAACACTACTGAGTCAATATACTTCACTATATACTTTGATAGAATATATTCTCTCATAATTAAAAATATATCTACTCTTTGATTTCTTTCGACAGATTGTCCCGCAGATTTGTTCCATAAACAGAAATACAATGTTTAATTTGTTGAATTGCACAAGCTACTTCACCACCTTGAAGTAGCTTGTGCTTCCCTTTATCTTTTGAAAAGCTGCTTAAGTTATTGGGATATTGTTTTATAACCTTTTATAACCTGCTTTAAACATCTTCACATTTTCCTCCCTGATCTGTCTGCTGTGTTTCTAGGTGTGAACGCCTGTATTCCACATCAGTTATGCTATAGAGTTATGATGTGCAGCATTTGTCCTGTGCCACACATAGCATTCAGTTAAAAAGTTCATTGATGTCTGACGAGATCTTTTTTTTTTAAAACACAATTGCTGTGTCTCACATAACTTGTAAAAAAACAATCGACTTCTTTTGGTTTTCGTCTTGCCACTCTTCCATACAAGTCAGATTTGCAAAGTCCATGACTAAGCGTTGGCCTGTTGACAGACTCCTCCAACTGAGCTGTAGCTCTCTGCAGTTCTCGTAGCATTCCCATGTGGCTCTTTGCTGCTTCTCTGAAGAATGCTCCCCCTGTCCAACTCAGTTAGTCGGTGGATTGAACAGCATTCTGTGAGATGCTAAAAGCTTTAAATACTGCTTTAAGACTTAACCTTCCTTAAACATGCACTAACACTGTAAGAACTGCCTTCACAGAATAACTGTTTTTATAATAAGATTAAATACCTGAATTTTTCTGACTATAAGTTGCTGAAGAAGAAAAGCACATGTGAAAATTACAGGAGTATAAGTTATATTTAATTTGGAATTGTTTAGTGTGAGAAGAACTTTGTGTTAATGATATGATGTGGTGACACATTGTGTTCACTGCTTTGCTACAAATTCACTGAAACTATCAACCTTGATTTGGAAGTCTGCTGGCAGATTTTGATGCACTGATGTCCGTGTTTTACATCAGGTGATCTACAGCTGTGCTCTGCTGGCAAAGTGTGCAGCAGGGCGGAGCGGAGACGCATGTTGTAAGTCCAGGATGATAGAGAAACAGTTGCATTGCATGAAGCGGTAAGACCATCTACAAAGCCATTAATATTCATCTTCTTGGTAACTATTGGAAACATAACTGCACCTTTCACAAACCTCAACAGGTGTCCAGCAGTTTCAACAGGTAGGACCATCAGATAAAGCTATATAGATTCGCTGGAGTATGGAAGTCTGACAAGGTAGCACAGATCACCAGAACATTGGAAATACGTACTTAAAGCATCCATCTGTGCAGTCAGTCCTCCACCTCAATTAGCGGTTAGCTTTCATCGCCACTGCAGACGATAATGTTTAATCTTTAGTTTGAGTTCAAGGTCAAAAAGCGCATCATAAAGATTAAAAAAACATATATGAGTCTCAGGACCTGAAACTTTGAAGAAAAGTTGGTTGCGACATCTTTTACTCAGGTGTGTCACAGTAAAGGGTGCTGAGTGCAAAGTCATGCTACACTTTTCAGATTTTTAATTAGAAACAAAATATTTAAAACTTTCCTTTACTTTCCTCCTTTCACAGCAGAATTGTGAAATCGCCACGAAACACATTAAAGTTTGTTGTAGTAATGTGGCAAAGTCTGACAACGTTCAAGTGGTCTCAATGCCTTTGGCAGTCACACTTAATATTAAGCCATGCAAGTCTAAGTAAACACCGGGCCGGTACAGTGAAACTGCGAATGGCACATTAAATAGTTATGATTTAATGTTGCAGTGCAAACATCCAGGATTGATAACTTGTCAACTGGTGAAAGAAGGTGGTACAGGATTTATCCAGCATAATTTAATGGTCTGCAGTAAAAATCATTGTAAAATCTAGCAGCGTCAAGAAGACTTTTTTTTTTCCTTGATGCTGTCCACAGGGGTTGGTTGTTATGCAACATCCTTCACACCGTCTAAGCTTTCAAAAGAAGTCCGTTTTCTATTGATAATGGCAGAGCCAAGTTAAAGGCACTCGCTTGTCTGTTCCTTAGAACGAGATTGCGCAAGTGCCACAATGGTGCCCCATTTAAAGAGGGACACCACTGGGCCTTCTATTAATGGCACTAAGGCTTGCTCTGCTCTGGAAGGAAAAATGTGACAAGATCTGCACCACAATCAATGTTGAAAGGATGAAAAAATCTAACTAGAAAAAAACGTGACCTGTTTTTGAGAATTGCATACATTTCTAAGTAAGCTGAGGGGTAAAGTATTTCATTTACTGTCTGATCAACTAGACCACTGACAAGACAGGCATTTAGTCCATTTCTCACAATGACATTTTACTTTAGGTTTTAGTTACAGCCTGAAACATTTCTCCTTCGGTTACTTAACTGAGGCACGAGATCATTTTCAGAGTTCACTTAACAGACTCTGCTGTTCTAAGTAAATGATTTTCGAAGCAGGACAGACGCAACAGGTTGAACCTGGGCTCAATTCTCATGTCTTTACTGACACTTGTCATTTTTTAATGTGATTTTCACATAGTGAAAGCAGATTTTTAGTCTACAAAACGTCTCTGCTGCGTTATTAACACACAGTGTGCAATCTGACATTGATCCGAGAGCATTTATCTGTGTGAACGAACGATAAGTTGAAGTCTGTATGTGTGTGTCTAGATCTCACACATATGATATCTAGATACACACACATGGCACATGCTTTTGGACAACTCCTGCCCTGCCAGACATCTGTCAAACTTGAAATGTCCACTCTGCTGTTTGAGTGCGCAGAAAAAAATGTCCCTGCCATGAACGCCGACTGAGAGCACCAGGGCAAGAAGTTTGGTCCTGGACAAACATGAGACTGAGCGATAGTCGAATTCACCTTGGTTACATGTGTTAAAAATCACTTAAATGCAATGATCAAAGTTTTGCCCTTTAAAAAGCGTCCTGTTTTATTACTCCCTTTTAGAGCAGACTCCAAATGCTTTCCTGATGTCTTAAATACGTGGTTTTATTTGTGTTATTTGCCTTTTGCTTCTAGTTTCCTTGTGTGAACATTTTTGGCACAACAGTGAAGTGTCTTAATTGAGGTTAGCAAAGCATCTTCAGTGGAGCAGCTGCATTAGCCCTGCTGCACGTCTCATAGTGGATGGCTCATTACTTCCTTCTAAATGTTGTATAATAACCCTCTCGGGAGTTACTTTATCTGTACGATCTCTAATACTAGAGTATAATATTGTACACAAACACACACAGACAGACAGATTCCTGTCCACTTCTCCAGATAATACATCTCAACCCTCAGAATTATGTCACCGTGGGGTGAACTCAAGACTCTGTTTATGAAAAATGGGCGGGGGCGGGGGCTATAAATCCTCGGTATGTTACCAGCATCAGGGTAAAGTTTTTATCCATGTCAGTGGAAAAATGGGTCAGAAACTCTGATCCTTTTTTTCCACCAGAGGTAGATTTACGAGAGACGGATCATCTTGTTGGTTCCCATCACCCTAACATTGCACTATATTTGTCGCTGCTCAAATAGTTGGGAAAATAGGGGGGAGAGTTAAAGCTGGGAACAGGAGCGGTGTTGCTGTGATGAATGTCCACAACAGATATTGACCTCTCATACTCCCACCCCAATTCTCGGAGTCTTACTTGACTATTTATAGAAGGCAAAACTGCGCTGTGGAAAATCATGACAAAGCTGCATTCCATAAATAAATCTGGGAATGGTGGAAAAGATTGCATGGGTTTGTCTCGGAAGGCCTGAATGGAGGTTCTCAGGCTTTCCTTCAGCATGTGATTGATGGATGGATGGATGGATGGATGGATGGATGGATGGATTACTCCTGAACAAAATGCTTGCCAAAGTTTTTAATGAGGATGTATTACATAAAATTGACTTTTTTTTAGTTTTACATCATGTTATAATGTTAATTCCTTATCAAAACCATACCTGGATTTTTTGACCATACTTTGATTCTTTCATGCATGTTTCAGAATTCCTTGAATTTCCCAAGGCATCCATTCAGGGATACCTAAGCGCTCTCTCTGACAAACCATTGTCTATTTTCACAAAGCGCTTCGCCGTAGCTGCAGACTCCAAGCTGACCTTTGGCCTCACAGAACAATCCTCCTCCACGCCTTCCCCATTAAGCTCCTGTAGACTAGCGGCAGCAGTAATTAACAAACACATAGTTTAACTGGAAGTCTGTTCAGCTCATCATACCAACTATTTCCCAGTTCAACGTTTCTAAGAATGATTGTTAATGGCATAAAGGAGGAACGTTGCCGTGACAATTTGCCAAATGCAGAGTGTCAGAAAAAGCAGGAGCTTTTTAAAGAGACAGAGGCCCAATTTCAAGGCGTCAAATTGTGAAGTCAAATTTCTTTTAAGTCATGTTTGATATCAATCGATCAATCAATCAAATTTTATTTGTATAGCACATTTCAGCAACAAGGAATTTCAAAGTGCTTTACATAATTGAAATAAAAACAGCATGTAACATTGAATAAACAGTGAGAAAGAGATTTTGAAAAGATAAAAACGTTAAAACCCACACCCCTTTTAGGACTTCAGTTAAACACCGTTTAACTGGGACTCTAACCCTTTGGGACTTTAGTAAAACACAGTTTGACAAGGACTCCAACCTCTAGGTTTTTAGTTGAAACGCTGTCAACTGGGACTCTAAACCCTGTAGGAATTTAGTTAAACGTTGTTTAACTGGGACGTTTTCCAGGGGGCTTTACATCATTAAAACATTAAGAGTGAGAAAGAGAAATAACAAGAAATTACTAAATAAATAAAAAGTAAAGATAAAAACATCAAAGACATTAAAACCCGTACTCTAACCCTAATTTAGCCATAAGTAACTCCGAACAGGTGGGTTTTAAGTTGAGATTTAAAGGCACCCAGTGTTACAGCTGTTTTACAGTTTTCTGGAAGTTTGTTCCAAATCTGTGGGGCATAGAAACTGAATGCTGCTTCTCCTCGTTTGGTTCTGATTCTGGGGATGCAGAGGAGACCAGAACCAGAAGATCTGAGGGGTCTAGACGGTTGGTACAGCAATAACTGATCTTTAATGTATTGTGGTGCTAAACCGTTCAGTGATTTATAAACTAACAACAGTATTTTAAAGTCTATTCTCTGAGCTACAGGGAGCCAGTGTAGGGACTTTAAAACTGCTGTTATGTGCTCTATCTTCCTGGTTTTAGTGAGAACGTGAGCAGCAGCTTCTGGATCAGCGGCAACTGTTTGATTGATTTGTTAGTCAGACGCTGTTGCAGTAATCAATGCGGCTAAAGATAAACGCATGAATGAGTTTCTCTAGATCGTGCTGAGACGTTCTTCAGGTGATAGAAGACCGACTTTGTGACTGTCCTAATGTGGCTCTGAAGGTTCAGGTCAGAGTCCATCACTACTCCCAGGTTTCAGGCCTGATCGCTGGTTTTCAGTTGTAATAACTGAAGCTCCGCATTGATTCTAGTTCGCACTAGGTCCAAAGATAATAACTTCAGTTTTGTTTCTGTTCAGCTGGAGAAGGTTTTGGCACATCCACACATTGATCTGTTCTAAGCATCTATTCAGTGATTGGATGGGTTCAGAGTTACCTGGTGGCATCGTGATGCCAGTAGTTATGGTAGCTGATTTTATTTCTTGTTATAACTTGAGCCAGTGGGAGCATATAAAGCTATATACACAGCTTTTTTTTATATAACAACTGAAGGTAATGTAGTTACTTGATTTTTGCTATAAAATGGCTTTATGTGTCTGGAAAATAAATAATATGTCCCCTTCAAAGATCTCTTCCAAATCTCGTGATGACAGTTACTTTTTCCCAGAGGAGGATGTTTACTGATCGTAGCATCCTGTTGACCACCAGTGGGATTACTTTTTTCTTTTTTTTCTGGCATGTTTGGGCCAACCATTTGGTTAAATACCCAATGTTTTCACTTCTGCAAGCTCTTCTTCTGGCCCTAATAAACTGGTTGTTTCTCAGCACCACTGCTGAGCCGGGCCAGCTGATTAAATGCATCATCACAGCACCACTTCCTACAGGAAGCAGTGTCTAAAAAGGTATGGGAAAATCATCAAAGACTCCAGTCACCCAGGAACACAGACTCTTCCCCTTACTGCCCTGTGGGAGGCGCTACAGGAGCCTACCGACTTTTGTAAAACATACAGACATCTTTTATTAGTTTTTTCCCCTTTAAAAGAATCCTTTTAATTTTGTACCAAATTTATTTTAAAGTTTTATAAGTTGAGAGCTGAAACTGAAACTGCAGTCATATTCCTCGTTAGTATGCAGGACGTTGGCCAATGAAGCTGCTTCTGACACTGACTTTGTTTCTAAATCTCTTCTTCTGACTCAGCATGAAGAGCTCGGCTCTGAGATTACTCAGCGTTTACCACATCTCATTTACATTTGTAAAACTATTACATAACAATATCACTGACAGGATGCAGCAATACCCCTGCATGGTCTGCTGAGGCTTGTGTTGAACCGCAGCGTTGCAAATCAATTTAACACTATAAAAGTTAGAACTGATCATTATTTAATCACAAGTTCTTGTTATTTCTTTTTTTAAATCATTCACTTTAAAGAGCATTTTTGACCCATATGAATGTACATCTAAATAAACAGCAGCGAAGGATGTGCATATGAGTAGTTTGACCTCTCCAACGTTGCCTCTGTCTAACCCTACAGGCAACCTGCTGTGCACTGCAAATAGCAGGACTGCAAGAGAAAAAAAAGTTTATTCCTAAGAGAAAGTATCATTTTGAGGACAGATGAAATCATAACAGAAAACCAGGAGTTGAGAAAGTTTTGAATGGTCAACAAATCTGCAAAACGTCCATCCATGTGACACAACTGCCTAACCTTTGCAGATTTAATATTCTGATATTAGATTTTTTTTTTCACTTTTTAATGAATTACCAGAATTAAAGGATGGAAAACAAATAATCTATGTGGTGTGATCTAATTTATTGAATATGACTGTGAAACTTGCATAACATTTTCAGAGTTATAACTTTTCACAGAGCAACAAAAGTACAGAAAGCTAATATTAGCTGGTTGTTAGTCAGGCTGTCTGCTCGGGTAAAGCTTGCTGTCAGCTACTCAACAGACATGCAGCCTTAACAAGGGCTCCATTACTGGACCTCCCTCGGTTTCCTGTGTGCGTTTTTTGTAAAAGAAACATTTAAGATACAGTTGAATTTGTCTTTCTTGAATTCGTCGTTGTAGGCAGCCGAGCAAAAGCACACAGCAACAGGTGTGGGAGGGGCAGGGCTGTGGTACCCTGCTCCACATTGGGGAAGATCTTGATGGTTTTTGAAAACGTAGCTCCTTTTTAACTTCGCTACGTCTCAATAATGGTAACCAGCCCAAGCCTTGGATCTTGGTTTTGTTTCACTGCGGTTCAACATCATTTTGAGTCTGGAAGTCTTCTTTTTTCACATTTCCTCGATAAATAAATGATGGCATTCTTTGGTTAGCTTCTTTGTGAGTCACATACTGTGACTTTGTCGATTGATTTTGATATTTTCTGTAAGTTGTACTACAGACCTTTAGATTATTTTACGAGGCTTGATTTTATAGTCAGAGTTTAAAAGAAGTAACTCAACTCTGTCTTTAGAGAGTTGAACCCCTTTCTGTTGTTGGGCCTTTACATCATACTGAAAAAACCCCCAAGAAAACATTCTCTACATGCGACTAAAACACTGGTGACATAACTATTACTTACAGAGCTGCTCTGCAAATAAACCATTTATTGACCTAAATGTTGTATTTCATCTTGGTGCCTTAATGTATGAAACTAAAAGCGGGCTGACCCTTGGCCCTGTTGTGCTCTGGACGACCCAGCATGCATTCAGCCTCAGCCCAGCTAGACAGCCCAGATGTCAGTGGTGGGTTATAGGACCCTAGACGACTGGTCTTCACATGGACACACTTCGCCTGAGGCCACTGGCAAGTTCCAAGCTCCAGACGCTCAGCCTCCACTGTGTATCTCCAGTCCTTCACAAAAACCCACTGCCTCTACAGCAGCTGGGAAGCAAGGGGGAAAAAAAGAAAAAGAAAAACAGCCTGTTTTTACATTTTAAGATTTTTATCATGTTAGGGAAGCTGAATTTTTACATTTTCCTTGTTGGCACCATGTTGTTTAGTCTTTGTAGAAAACTGTAAAGTATGTAAAAAAAAAAAAAAAAGTTGTGCTACTGGACTGAATGTTTACTTGAGGTTGAGGGTACTTGAAGTTATTATTGGTAACTACAATTTTAAAATTCAGTTTAGATATGAGATATTGTTTTTAAGTAAAATGCCATCTTGAAATTTGTAATTGATTACGTTTCACTTACAACTGTAAACCGGTGGGTTTTTAGTCAAGATTTAAAGGAAGTCAGTGTTTCAGCTGTTTTGCAGTTTTCTGAAAGTTTGTTCCAAATTTGAGGTGCATGGAAGCTGAATGCTGCTTCTCCTCTTTTGGTTCTGGTTCTAGGGATGCAGAGCAGAACCTGAACTCTGGTTGGTACAACAATAACAGGTCTTTACTGAATTGTGGTTCTAAGCCATCAGTGGTGGAGAAAGTACTCAAAAAATTTACTTAAGTAAAAGTACAAATACACAGTCAAAAATGTACTTAAGTAAAA
>CAEGAF010117503.1:0-20226 GCA_903067075.1 Micropoecilia bifurca
GGGGCAGAGGAGTCGGTGGCAGAGGAGGGAAGGTGCAGGGAAGCTGGGGAGAGGGAGCTGGAGGGGGGAGAGGTGGGTACAGCCAGGGTCACTACCAAGATGCAGGAAATTATCATGGGGGAGGAGGGAGAGGAGGTTATACGGGAGGGGGAGCCAACCAAGGAGGATTCCAGGATCAGGGCTTTCATGGGGGAGGAGGGGGTTACAACAACAGTTATAGCCAGGACGGGGGCTGGCACCAGGAAAGAGGCGGTGGCCGTGGAGGCCGAGGGGGCAGGGGCAGAGGCAGCAGAGGAGGCCAAAGTGGAGGCTGGGGGGGTAGAGGCGGTCAGAATTTCAACCAAGGAGGACAGTTTGAACAGTTTTTCCAACATGGAGGGCAACAGTTCAACCAGGCTGGCTTCAATCAAGGCAGACACTACACCAGCTGAAGATGCAGTTCGGGGCTTTACAGCAGAGATCAGAACACTGAATTCAGGAACTTCAGAGAAAAGCCTTATCTGAGCAGGTTCAGCAAACTGAAGCAAGAAATATGTCCTCTACATATTTTTATTTGGGTCACGTTCTCCGTCGACTGTTAAGTAATTGAAGATATAATCTTTTGCGTCCTGGTATGTTTTCATTTTTGCCTTATTAATTCGTTTTGAAGCTGCCCTCCAGCTCTATTTAAAACAGCTTGTGTAGCTGGACTCTGCTGTGCTGATTTCACCCTGTTAGTTAAATCGGCCTTACTGAACGTTCTTCCTTAACGCAGAAAGCGTTCCTCATATGTCAGTGTTTGTGCACCTATTGTGTGCAGTGCACATCAGTACCACACACAAGAGGGTCACTGAAATCAAAAATTACTTGAAAGCGGTGTCAATGTTCCAGTCCACATTTCATTTCTGTATGTTTGACTGGAAATTTCTAAGTTACTTATTTAAAATATGCCAACTTGCACAGCTGTGTGGATACAGCTATAAATGTTGGAAGGTTTGTATGGATGTGTGAATAAAGAATAAAAGGAATAAAAATCCCTTTTTGCATCGAGCAGTGTGGTGATTTCATCTGCAGAACTGCAGAACTTGCGGTATTTAGGTGTTGATTCCCACCAATGCCCCATGTGAATTGAAATTGATATGAAACCCAAACAAGGAGCAGTAACCAAAATCATAGATGATCTGCTTTGAAACCTGAAAAAAAATGATGCTGGGAAAAGATGCATTAATTTGATATATCGTTACGAATCAATTAGCAAATGATATTTTAATCAGAATTAACATGTATACATGCAAACTAATGATGGTTATCTGAATGATTTAGTTCACTAGAAGCTTATGCATATTTTGTCAGAAGATGAATGTTGCGGTCAAGGTGGAAAGTGAACATTTGCCTCACAGATCCATTAATAATAATCCCTTCTTGAGATCAACAAAACCTCAGTAAATAGACAAAAAAATATTCAATACAAGACTCATTTTGACTGGAATTACTGGAATGTATTTACAACCATTGTACTCAAAAGAAGCACTACTTAAAAATATTTTTACTGAAGAGAATAGACATCCAAGAAATTACTCAATAGTAAAGTATTTGGTAAAAGGGCTACTGAGTAGCCAAAATGAAAATAATTTATGTACATACCATAATTACAAAAATAAGAAAAGCAATCAACAGATCAATTTTTTATAATCAAATTCTTTCAATATAAAACTTATGGAAAAAAGTCTGTGTTTTGTGATTTTTGGTTAAGACCAGCTTGTTCTTACTTCAGTGAAGTTACTCACAGTAGCCAGATATCCAGAAATTTTACTCAAATTAGTATGAGTAACGATAGTTTATACAAAAATGAGTGAATTTAAAGTAAGAAGGGTTTTTTCCCAAAGAAAAAATAAATGTAGCTGTTTAAGTGTAGCTAGTTTTTACACAACTTATTGTTCTTGGTATGCACATACGCCCTCTGGTGGCCCTTCATATGTATTTACCTCCTCCTCATCCAGTTAAGATGTTTTTTAGACTTGCGGGACACACCGGCCCTGCGACAGACTGGCGATCTGTCCAGGGTGTAACCCACCTCTCGCCCAGAACGTTAGCTGGAGATGGGCACCAGCACCTCTTCCAAACCCACTAGGGGACAACGGTGTAAAGAAAATGGATGGATGGGACACACCGGCCCTCTAATACGGGAGAGGATTAGGGCCACTGAAAAAAAAAAGAATTCTGACTTTAATCTCAGAATTCTGAGATTAAAACACAGTATAGTACTTGGAGTCGGAAGTAAGGAAAGCTCAAATGAATAAAGAAATAGTGATAGCTGTGTTCATTGACATAAAAAAGTGTATGATATGTTATGGAAAGAGGGATTATTTATTAAATTAGAAAAACTTGGCATAGGAGGAAAGATTAGATTTTTTGTTTGGTAGAGAAATAGAAGTTAGAGTTGGGGCTACTTTCTCTACTAGATATATTGTTGAGAATTGTACCCCACAATGCAGTGTATGTAGCTGAATTCTTTTTAATATTATGATAAATGACATTTTTGATGAGATAGATGGTAGTATAGGGAAATCTTTATTTGCAGATGATGGGGCTTTGTGGGTGCGGGAACATAATCTTAAATATTTGCAGAAAAAGATGCAGGATGCCATATTGAAAGTAGAAAGTTGGGCAAACAAATGGGGATTTAGAATGTCAATTGCTAAGACCCAGGTTATCTGTTTTTATAGAAGACATAAGGAAATAAATTTGAATATTTATAATCAGTAGCTTGAGCAAGTGAATAAAGTGAAGTTTTTAGGTGTCATCTTTGATGAAAAATTTACTTGGAAACAGCACGTAGAACCAGTTCAAAAATAAATGTAAAAAAAGTGAATAATTGGTTGAGATGTCTTTTTGGTCAGGAATGGGGAACTTCAAGAAGTCCACTGTTGGGAGTTTATTAGGCTTTTACGAGATCCTCTACGGATTATGGGTGTATAGTATTTGATAGCATTTGAGAAAACTTGATAGTGAACTAGCACAAGGATTAAGAATATGTTGTGGAGCTTTCAGATCATCTCATTTAGCTGCTTTACCAGTTGAAACTGGTGAGCTTCCTTTAAGATTAAGAAGATTGAAGCTAATGAATGTGTATTGGGACATAATTATGATCATTCAACTATGGCTGTGCTGCAGGACTGTTAGGAACATCAGAAATCCAATTGTAAACATTTTGGATGGATTGGGGACATAAAAGCTCAAAATGTTGGTTTGACTCAGTTCCAGTATAGTTTTACGGTTCCACAATCTCCAATTCCACCATGGTTATTTATCTCACCAGAAGTTGATCTGCAGTTGGGGAGATTTCTTAAAAAGGGAAAGACTCCAGAATGGATTATAGTTAATAATTATTTTTGAAAGATTTAAAGATAGTATGATTATATATACAGATGAATCTAAACATCCAAATAGTGGCAGAACAGAATATACCAAACCAGAAAGTCATGATTAAAAGAACAACAGATCATCTAGCCGTTTTTACAGTTGAATTATCTGCCATTATGTTAAATTTAGAATGGTTGCTTGATAATATCAGGGAAGAAAGTAAATGTATAACTGAATCAGATAGTCAAGCTGCATTATTAAGGTAAAAATCTGCCAAATCTTGTAAATTAGATTTATTATTAAGTATATATCAATTATTAGTTCAGCTACATAATAAGAAATGTTTCGTTCGATTTGTCTGGATCCCTGCTCATGTAGGTATTGAGGGAAATGAAGAAGTCGATATATTAGCTAAACAGGCCCTGCAATCAGATATTATTAACTTAAATATTCCTTTAAGCAAAAGTGAGGGGAAATCTATTATTCAAAATAAAATCCTTAAGCTTTGGCAGGAACATGGGGATAATCATGATAATGGTAGACATACGTAATTCAAAAGAATGTGACAGTAATAATTGTATGAATGGAAGGAAAGAAGAGATAGTCATTTCTCCACTTAGAATTGGTCATACTGGACTTAACAGTTCACTTTTCAGAATAGGAAAACATGAAACTGGGACATGTAGTTATTGTAATCATATGGAAACAGTGGAACATATCTTATTAGAATGTAATAAATACTCAGAGAAACGTCAGCATTTAAAGTGGATACTAAATAGAGAGAATATAGGATTGTCTATAATAAATCTTTTAGGAAATAAATCAAATTATGTTAGAAATCAATTAATTAGATTTTTTTTAAAACACTGGGTAATTTAATCGCATGTATGTATGTATGTATGTATGTATGTATGTATGTATGTATGTATGTATGTATGTATGTATGTATGTATGTATGTATGTGAATTTGCACATGGTGTATACCATTGAGGTGTATTATTAAATACTAATAATATAAAAATGAGATCATTGATGACCACACTCCAGTCTGGTAGGTGGCGGTAAAGGCCCCTTAAGTTGGTTGCCATCCGCCAATAGAACACAAAGGAAAAAGAAGAAGAAGAAGAAGAAAAAAAAAAGAAGAAAGCGGATGTTCTGTCACTTGTAGTTCCGGTGGCTTTCTGCAGCCTGTATGTCCTGTGTATTAATACCCGAAAAGATATCACACCTAGATAATTTCTACGGAGACTGACGTTCATTGTTTCCGTTAAACGTGATCTCAGAGTGACCTCTGGGAGGTTCTGCGCTTTTGGGTCATGTACCGGCCGGAGCAACCTGAGCAGAGGCCACGGGTGCCGTTTGGTCCTCCACCACCCTTCGGTCTGCATGCCAGACCTCCAGTGGCCTGTCCTCCGCCTCACCCTGGACACGGTGGACCCTTTTCGGGGAGCCGTTTTCTGTTCAGCAGGCCGCCAGCAAACCACTTCGTCAGTGTACGTACCCACTTTTTCCAGAGCTACACCTCCGTGGCTAATAGTTCTTTACCGCGCTGTTAGCTTCACACAGACGGCAGGTTGCTTCAGAACGGGTTGCTGCTGCTTTCTTTGTTCTTCTACAGCTTCTATTACTGTGGAGTATATATTGGAATTTGAAAAAAGTTAACATCCCTGTTCGATTATTTGTTCACTTATTTACTTTGTTTCACAATGTAAACAATGTAAAAAATGTAAACAGTTTTCAGCACTGATCAGATTTTATGTCACGATTAAACTTTAGCTGTATGCTAAATAAATGAGCTGTCTGCCTGCTTCTACATTATTTCAGTTTTTAAGAGACCAGTGTTCCTGACGGCCATTGTAAACTAGAGCCATAGCCTGACAGTTGGGGGGAAAATTGACTTTGCCATTTAGTCTTCTTTTTTTTTTGTTTTTTTGTACAGTAGTTGTGTAGTGGGACACACGCCTATTCAAGAAATGTTTACCTCGGTACAGTTTTTAATGTATAAAATGTGCATGTGTATTTTTGGATCAAAAGACTATTTACAATATGTAAAAAAAAAAAGTAAAACTTCAAATGCATAAATGTTTTTAGCGAAACAAGATTTTGAACTGAACGAGAACAGTCTGAAAGATTAAAAACTAGTTAAAAACGACACTATTTTGTGTGAGAGCAGAAGCTCAGAGATGATGGGGCCCCTAGGTTGTGGACCAGGTCGCCTCTTCATGCTAAGCAGCTCCTTCACCGTCTCCTCTTAAATCCATCTATTTTCCCAGCAATCAACACAGGATAAATCGTTTGTTCTTTCATGGAAGTTATTATGTTACCTAATATCTTTATATCTTCACTTATCCCCTTAATGTACAATACTTTGATCATGAAAACTACAAAAGTAAGAGTGAAAAGCAATTGTGCTTTAGAAGAAGATGAATTTGACTGAATAGCCACAGATTCTGCTTTTAAGCACAGCTGTTGATCCTCAAAACCATGGTGTATTTTTGCAACCAGCCTCTTTGATCTTACCCAGTTTATAATAGACACAAATCATAATTCACATACAATTGACAGTAAACTTATGTCCCAAAGTCAATGATCTGACACACTTTGCTAAAGTTTGGATCCATTCTGACATGAATTTGTGTGAACTGAAATATCAGAGTGAGTTGTCCTCTCTTACTGAGTGAATGAACGATCATACAGCCATTTTTCCACTGTCTGCCTGTTTAATAACAGAAGGATAGATGTTGTTTAGTGTCAGAGTTAGCAGGGGGACCTTTAGGGCTAAACAATGTTATAAAATCATGGGATGGTAATATTGCAGATAAACATTATAACATCATCAGTTGAAGTAAATCCATATTTTCCTTTCTTACTGTCATCTCTGCCTCGAAGAGATGTTAACCCCCATGGCCACAGTCAGCTCTGATGGGGTGAGCATCTTATAAAGTGAAAATCTTCATGGAGACAGAATTTTTTTCAGTCTGAGCTCATGGAGTAAAATTATTGCATTCCTAACACTTGGGTGATATCATTACGCACACAGATGCTGTGATGATGTTTCAGAAGCAACATCTTTGAATCATGATTGAACATCTATAGTTTTCTAATATTCATCTTATGTAAACTTTATTAGCATTGCAAAATACAGCTGCCATGGCTGGTAATATTAAGACACCTGCAGTTGTCGGTGTTTGTGGAAAATTCTCCTTCATACAAAGCAAAATATGAAGTTTACGTAACCGTGAAATGACTCTAAGAGCAGTATGCTGATGAAACACAAATTTGGTTGGCCTTACCAATAAAAACTACACATAATTAAAAGATGAAATGCACACTAATGAAGTATATCCAAGTTATTTGGGAATGGCAGTGCCAGGCCATGAGCAGGGTTGAACAGCTTGGTTAGCGTTGTTCTATTGTATAATAACAGTAAAATTTGTTGGAATCCAGGAAGTCGATGCAGAGTGAGGCTGATAAATTATGCATATTTCGAGATGCCTATAAATGTTGTCGAATAATTTTTTGGTTTTCATACCAACCTGTAGAAGTCATAAAATTATTATTAAAGATGTATGGAAAAAAAACCTAATTAAAATGACACTTTTTCTTAAAATATAAGCCATACTGTTGTTTTGTACTTTTCCTAGCCAACAGCAAGATTTTCTGCAGTCCATTTACGTATTTAGTTTTTCCTCCCGTCGCGACAAACGGTTATTTTTTCCTGAAGATGGACAATTTGTGCCCGACAGAGTAAGTTGACATGAACATTAGTTGCTTAAATACTGTTCTCAACCACATATCTTGTATATCAATGCTGATATTCAGTTAACACGTTTTCAGTGGCAAACATTAACTGCCTATTTTGCAAGATTAGCTTATTCCTCACCTTTGTTTTTTAAAGTTTTTGTATGACTGTTTTTGCATTCTTCTTGTGGTATGTTAAATAAAGTGTTACAGGTAATAATGTGGTTCTCGTATTTTGCAGGGTAAAATTAAAAGTGAACAGAACCCCTCAAGAGATGATTTGACTTTTGAGACGTTCTCAACTGTTTCTGCTGTGGCTTATACAACACTGACTAACAGGCTGGTTAGAAACTAATGCATTGAGATGTGTAAAAAACAGTTTGAGCTATTGAGAAATTTGTAAACTTATCTAACACCGCATTGTTCTAAATGGATAAAATTTGCATTCTACTTTTGTCTTTCATTTGATTATTATTAGTATTATTCATGTGTTTCCAGATGTTTTTTTTAAGTATCTCCAGTTCACGTTTTATTATACTGCTAATTTTTTTAGCAACTTACTGAAATTAGAAGACAATTTATATATTTTTATGTATATATTTTTGTACAGTTTATGACTGTGCATTGTTATGACCTTGTCAAGTTTGATTAATAGCTGTGCAGTGAAAGATAAAATTCTGTAGCAAAGGTGCACATTCTCATTGATTCTAACTTTGGAAGTGATCATTTGTTAAGTTTACACTTTTATTTCAAGCCTGTTTAGAACTTTATTGTTAAGTGAAAAGTTTAAACACAATCAAATGTGGATATCAAGACCTGGATCAACCTCCGACACTTCAGTGTTTTCAATCTGCACATGGAGGAGTAAAGAAAATTCTTCTACTAAAAGCTGAGATGTTTGATTATGATTATTTGTGGTTTCAGCAATTTTGAATATGTGTTTATCACTCTTACTTTTGTAGTTTTCATGTTCAGTAGACAATCATTTGACTTATTTTAAAAATGTTTCTGCAGCTCCCAAAAATTATTTACTAAACTATACATTTGAATCAGTATTTCTTTTGTCTAATCTACTCATTAAATTTTATTTTATGTCAAACATTTGATGCACTTAATTGTTTAATGTAACAATGTCAATGGCTTTATTCTTTGTTGTGACATTTTCTTTACGTAATTTTATTATTTTGCTTTTGCACCAGTGATGTATTTTATTTTTGGGTTAGCTTTTGTAACAACTATAAAGATGTGGATGGTAAGTTTTATAAAAAACAAGGATTGTATTGAAATGTGTTGTCAGTGAGATCAATTAGCTATAAACTAACTAAAGAATTAGTTTAGACAACATGAGAAACTTGGTATGTTCCAAACATTTCACGGCAGTTTTGGTGAACCTACATAGTTCTCCTGCAGAATTATGAGAGGCAATATTATCCTTTTTTGACTTTAAAGGTTCCATGACATTTCTTTCCTGAAATGACCCCTCTTCATTCTGCTGAACCAGAGTTAATTCAACGTATATGTTCAATCTATAGTTATATCAGTTATAAGTCAGTTTCAGTCTTTCATAGCTGCATGTCCAGCAACACACTCTGGTTCTGTGTTGAACACTAAACATACTCACACTTCAAGTGTCAGTTAACACCTCTTCAGGTCATTCCATAGTTCATATGCGAACTGATAAACAGAGGTTGCTTGAAAACATGAAGTATAGTCAAATGAAAGATGTCTCGCATCGTTTGATTGTCTATGGTTCAATTGAAATTTTAGTGATTGGCCAATCAAGTGTGCCATCCTGAGCATTAATTCTTTTATATCATCAATGTGTGTTTTTTTGTGATGTATATAATTTCTGTTTTTATATTTTCTATAACTTTGTGTATTCTAAGAATAAGACCAGAATACATTTCTGTTTATGGCTAAAGTTTGAGATATTAAAACATTTTGAATATTTAAGATGACCATTTTTACAAGTTTACATAATAATAACTATTTGCAAAGAAATGGACTTACCAGCAAACAATGAGACCCCCTTTGGACCTAGACATCACTTTCACCTATATACTGATGACTTAAGTTTTATTTTGTATGTCACTAAAACATGAATTCTGAATACTCTCAGCCCCACTGTAGCAACTTCCCTATAGACCATAGTATAGTGGGAGGCAACCAGCAGCTTGTTCCTTCGGCAGAACTGCACCAGGCCCCTCCGTGGAATCCTTCAATTGTGAAACATCACTCTCAAGACAACAGGTCTGTGTGAGAATATTTTTTTAAGCTGCTACTGGAACTCTGTTGTACTTTTATTTAATTAAAAATTTGAAATGCATTCTTATTCAATTTTAGTGATCGGGCTGGAGAGGAATTTCTGAGATGCCTTGCGGCCAACAAACCTCTACCAGACTATCTCAAAGGGAATATGGCATACAATTTGTTTGATGCATTGAAGTCTGCTAAAGACCTGAAAGAAGCAGTCAAAGGAGATCCACAGTTCCAGAAGCATGTTGGCAGGGACAAGAGTCGAAGCAGAAGTCGGGGCAGAAGTCGAGGGAGGTCTCGAGCCAAAAGCCGACCAAGAAGCAAAAGCAGGGGAAGAAGCAGAAGTACGGGAAGAAGCAAAAGCTGTGCGCGTGGAAAGAGTCGAGCTAGAAGCAAAAGTAGAGCTCGCAGTCGGAGCCGAAGTCAGAGCAAGAAGAGCCACAAACGAAGTAAGAGCAAAGTTAGAAGGTCCAAGTCCCGTAGTTCCAGTATTGAAAAAAAGAGGAAGAGGACCCCTGTGCATAGTAGCAACAGCAGTGTTGACAGCAGCAGTTTGACCGAAAATAGTTTGTTACAAGGACTGAAGATGGTCATGAAGAGCAAAGATTTGGAAGAACGGTTACCAGCGCTCAAAGATGCCATCCTTGGTACTAAGGTAAGAGTTTTCAGCCGTTATTTTTTCACTGTCATTTTGAAAAACTGTTACCCATTATTTTCTTTTACATGAAAGTACTGCAATTCATCTGCATTTCATTTTCCTTCAGTTTCATTAATATTCAAAAAGTTGAACAGAGAATTCACATTGTGCAATCACACATCAAACAGATACATGGAACTTGCATTTAAATTATGAATATGGAAATGGATCAAATGTCTCAGGTTTCATATTAATCTGGAGGCTGAGTTCACATTCTGCAGCTGCACTGGAGACTGGAATTACAAGCGGCAGCTAAAGTTTTGAAATCAGGGAGCATATTTCAAATAGGGCTGTAGTGATACAATAATCTCACGATACGATACACAATATTCTGCTCACGATATGATATATACTGCGATATTTTGTGACTGTGTAGAGTTGGATTAAATTAATTTAACTGAAAACAGATTAAAAGCACCAACTACACAATACCTGGCTCTGGTTGGACACAGACTTAAAGTCGACAGCTGGACAAAATGAATAAAAAAAGTGGTGAGAAAACATGTTTATTTTAATTGAAACGGTACAAACTGTAGCTTACATGCATTTGTAAAGTAAATAAAGTGCACCAAGTACCTGCTCTGAATAGTTGGATACCTTTTTAACCTTGACACTTAACATCTGAAGGAATCACTCTAAGCTTTATGACCTAATCACTCTCCCGGCAAAGCAAGTAGTGAGTGAGCAAGGTGACAGTTGGATGTTATGATACTTGCGGATGACTATCATTTTTTTTCTAGGAAAGAAAATATCAATATATATTGCAAAATCGATATTATTACACAGCCCTACTTTCAAATACTTAAAAACCTTTATTTAAGCATGGCGAGTGTCAATCTGGGCCATTGAAAAAGACGCATTGTTCCATTTCAAGCTTCGCTCATGAACAAATTCATTTGATCACATTCATGCACAGCGTTACCAACATCATTGGGTTTGAACGGTATGTATCAAACTCAACTGTCACTCAACTTCAGGTGTTTGTGAAGCCAGTGGAGCAAATAAGTTAATATAATGCTCTTCAGCTTAAATACCACGTGGCCACAACGTCTCACAGAACCCAACTGTACAAAATACAAACTTGATTTCAAGTGCAGAAATAGATGGTAAAGTAACAAAAGATGACATTTTATGTGTTTGAAGGTTATGTTTTACACTATGGAAATAACAAAAATGAATCACAATTTGATCATATTGTTCATGCAGAATGCATTTATTACCAGACCAGTTTAATCTTTCCCCTTATTCTCTATAAGTATTTGTTTGAATTTGTTCTGCACAGGTCTTTGATGAAACCAAAAAGCTGGAAAGTACCTCTGCTAAGTACAAGATTGAGAAGCAGAACAGTCTGGACAATATAACATCGATGGAGAGCGACAGCATGCTGCTGCCTCATGAGAGAGTTGGCAGTGACTTTTCTTGGCTCAATGACAACGGTCAGGAGAACCTGTCCGTTCGGAAGGCTAGAGTGTTGGAGGATGAGGAGTCTTTCTTGTATGGGGCTGAACTACCTCACAATGGAGGCCACGTCAAAGTGGAAAAAAGCTATTTTTCTAGTGTTGGTAGTCACCAGAACAAGTCCCTATACAGTGGGCTCAATAATTTGGTTGATCCAAAACCTCCCCAACAGATCTCTTTATCAAATTTTTCCTCCGTCAGTCTGGATAACATAGAATGTGAGAAAATCAAGAATATATTAAATAGTCTGGGTGGAACATCAGATATTAGCAAGATGCTGATGAAGACTCAAGGCCAAAAGGAGGGCAGTGAGGTGTCTGGTGCACTATTCAGTTCTGACACAGCAGCAGAAACACTGACTAACCCAAATGTACGGAAAGCTCTGGAGTCTCTTCAGTCTCTGATCAAAGGTTAGCACCTTCTTGTCTGTTACAGCAAGGCCAATTTTTTTCCTTCAGTATGCAGCTAAACATGTTGTCCAATGGCAAAGATGAGGTTACCCTTGTGAATTTAAATCAGTTTTATGTATGTAGAATAGAATGACTCTTCATGAGACTAATTCTACAACAAAGGATTCTCATATCTGCTGTAACACAGATTACTGCAGAAGATCCTTCCTGCCCACAGCTATTTTTATCTATAGCTCCTCATCGATTAAACTCGGAGAGCTTGATGTACATTTACTTTGCCTTTGGTCCCACCAAAGTATTTTACAATCTACTTTAATATACCACGTACTGATAGTAACTCAAGAGTTTTTGTCTCCTCACTGTCTCCTGATTTGGAGTTGAATCTTGAGGAGATCCTGATTTTCTGAGACCAATTTTTGAGTTTGTGTATCTTATCAAAATAATAATAATTAAGATTGTCTCATGCATTAGCTTCTTTACTGCCTGTCGTCTTGTGTGCACTGAAATGTGTTTTGTCTAATTTCCTTAAGCAACAAAGGAGAAACGGACAAAAAGTAATGACCAGTCCCTGACCTCATCTGATAAACACAGGGTAAGAGATTTTCAAGCAACCATGCTTATGAAATTAAACATACAAATGTTGAAACACATCCTCTCACTCTTATTCTTAAAAACATACCCTATGCTTTACAGTCAGATGACCATGGTGATAAGAAAAGAGCTAAAATGAAGCAAATTGAATCCTTAGCAGCAGAAATGGAGGAGTTGCTCAGACACGAAGGTAACAAGTTTTCTCTGTAGGTTTTCTCCCTTCTGTAAACCCTATTTCTACCATACCTTGCAGCATTTATTTTCTGTTTCCAGGGCTGGGTTTTATTTCTCCAGTGGTTGGGTTTTACTGTCAGAAATGTCAGGAGTTCATTGGAGATTTGAATTCTGCTGAAAACCATGCAACTTTCCACCAAAGTGTGAGTATGGGTGTCCTGGATGTTCTGTTGCTTTCTTGTAAATGTGAACGTTATTTGGTGAATAAGCTACTTGCACATGTTCAGAGTGCCTCATTTATTAGGCAATAAATGACTTTTGTCCATCCAGTCAACATGTCAGTCAGTTGACTACTGTATAAATATCTGAAATCATAGAAAAATGTTGGACCTGTATATCAACAATTGCTATAAAAGGACAAAAATGTGGACAGTCTGGCCTGCCTAGCATAATATGACAGAACCTTTCAGTACAGTTCATCTAGAAAGTATTTACTGTGTTTAATTTGTTCCACATTTTATGTAAAGTACTATTCCAAATTCTATTAAATTGTCTTTCCTAAAAGTTCTACATACAAATATCCCATTATGACAATATTAAAATGAAATTGTGATATTTTCAAATAAATTAAAAATAGGAAACTAAGAAATCACATATACATAAGTATTCACAGCTTATACATAATACTTTGTTGAACCACCTTTGGATGCAATTTCAACCTCCAGTGTTTTTGAACATGATGCTACCAGCTTAACACCTATGTTTATACAGTCTGGTTATACATTCCTCTCTGCAGTTCTTACCCAGCTCCACCAGGTTGGATGGAAATGTTTCTGACATTTTCAGAGATCTGAAAATGGCTGACATTTTCAGATCTCTCCAGAAATGTTCAATCAAATTCCAGTTTTGACTTTTCTGATGCTGTGCACCTTCTGCCTGCATTTTACAAAGACTATTTAGTTGCTACAATAAAGAGTCGTCCTATGGGCTCTTTGTATCTGCGGCGTTGATGTCACATCTCCAGGAGCTAATGCGGCTCACTTGTTTCCGCTTTGAATTACCATTACTGCTAGAAAAGACCAAGTCGTATTTCAGATGCAAAAAAAGCAATGCTATGAACATTGTTGTCTTCCTAATATAATGGGCTTTTAAGATTTCATTAAATTCCAAGCGATCCTGAATTAAGAAGATGTTAGCCACAAAGTTTAAGTAAAACTCACCTTCGTATCAGTGAATATATAACAAGGCGTAAATCTTAAAACCTTTCTCCAGCTCGTTGGGGCTTCTGATCGATGCACAAACCTTGACCAAGCACCAAGTGTAAAATGATATTTGTATTGAATTGGAAGCAATCAAACCGCTTTTCCCCGAACACGGAAGCTGAGGTTCAAAGAGTCCGTTGGAGGGTGCTTTACTCTTTTAATGTGTTCCGAATGTCATCAAGTTGATATCTTGACATTCCTGTTGTATTAAATTAAGGCTGACTTTTTATTTATTTATTTTTAAATTTTTTAGCGGTTGGAGAAGCATGCTAGAGACAGCAAAGGTCACAGCAGCAGCACCAGCAGCCAACCCTCACATTCAGCATCCTGGAGTGACAGAGACCTTCAGCGCAATTGGAAGGACGAGAAGGAGCACCGGAGCAGCCAACGAGACAGCAGGTCTGAGCAAGCAAACATCTTCTTACAGGAAGAGATGAAGAAGGAGAGGATGCTCATAACCGTCAGCAGAGGGCTAACGCCTCCACCTCAAAGTGTCACTGTAAAACAGGAGAACAAGGAGCACGGGAAAGGCAAAGAAAAACCAGATAGCAGTGATAAATCATCCAAAACAAGCAGAGAGAAACACAAGGTGGAAAATTCTGGGAGCTCTGACAGCAATGAAGAAGACAAATCACCTAAAGTCAAACATTCTAAGAAGAAAAAGAAGGAGAAAAAGAAGAAGAAGAAGAAGAGTAAGGATTAATGTTTGTCGCGTACAGGTTTCTAGGAGTGCTGACACACCACTGCAGCTCAATATTAAAACTTTCTGGTCTTAATTTTCATTAAAAACCTCTTTCTGTATTGTTTTTTTGTTGTTGTTCTGATCTGAGAAAAGAGTTCTCGTTAAAAGTCCAGAATTTATTTTGCTACATTGGTAAGTTCTCCTGCACAGACAAAAACCATAAAGAAGTATCTGTATGTGTGTTATAGAGAGGGATGTTGGTAGGAGTCACAACCTGGATTGGATTTTTGAGGCAGATGGATTTTCAGGTCTTTTTATCTTTATTCCTCAGTCTGTAGTTTTAATGGAACTTGGTGTTGACTGACAGTAGGAAGGACTCCAAAATGTCATACAGTCCTTGCTTTCTGATTCCACCGCATAAACGCTTTGATCTTTACTGGTTCCGTTTATGTACTTTTACATCACAACTCTAATTGTCGTTGCATTTATAATGAGTATTTTCCAATTCTTTATTCTCCTATTTTTATTAGAACTCCCAACATGTGACTGTATCTTGTGATATTGTAAATAAAGAAACCAAACCTTTTTAATAAAATGTGTGGAAAAGTCAGATGTAATTGTTGAAGTGGTGTCATTGTTGCCAGAATAATGTTGCTGCCAAAAAGACCATATTTCTAGCTTGTCTGAAACCTGGATAGCGGTTTCAGTGTCGTGTCGGTGCAACAAACATAGTTTCAGATTGGTCATCTTTGGTATTACGGGGCTGTTCTGTGAAACAACGTGCACTGCTGGAAAAGTGCAAAACTCACCCTGAACCTGAAAAGTGGTGATTAAATCTTGTTTTTCATGTTTGTAAAATGGACATAAACGTTCCTCAGTGTAACTCCCACTGTCATGTATGGAAAATGTGTTTTGACATAAAACCAGACAAGATCAGTCATTTCAAAACCTAACTCTAGATCATAAAGGGTGATGAATACTTTTATTGTCTTCTTCACAATAAGAATGTTTTTTGTCTGCTGGGGGCATGAATGTAAAATGCATAGTGCAGTTACCTATATCTGTACACATTTACACTGATAATTTGTTGAAACAAAGTCTATTTTTATGTTAATTGTCATTACAGAGTGTACAGCCTGAGGAATTGTTTCATTTACTGAATTTGGGATGATATATAAACACTATTGAAACCAAATTAGACTGGGCAGTGCCACAGATGGTAGTGCTACCAACTGCGTTACAGCAATAAGGTCCTGCAGCTGAATCCCGTCCCAGGATCTTTCTGCATAGTTTGTATGTTCTGCCTGTGCATGTGAGGATTATCTCCAGGTATGCCAACTTCCTCCTACAGTCCAAATACATGACTTAGGTGAATTGATCTCTCTTGGTAGGTATATTACAGAGAAGGATGTGTGTGTGCATGGTTGTTTGTCCTGTTTGTATCTGTGTTACCCTATGATAGAATGGCAGTTATGAAATTTTCTCTTGTATATTCCACAGTCAATTATTATTTTTATTACAGAAATTCAATTCATTTCCCTTACTCCTACTCCATGGAAATAGTTTAGACACCTGATTCCTTATGATTAAAGAAGATATAAGGGCAAGTGATCAAATGAGTGTCAGAGTACTGCTTATCTAACAGAGTGTATGCCACATTATTGCAAATGTCCAGAATACAGTTTGTATTCATAAATGTGTCTGTACGTTGGAGCAGAGAGAGAAGACAGGCGCCAAATGGAACAAGAATCGAACCAGAGATGGTCTTGTTGAGGACTGCAGCCCCTGAGCCATATAGTGCCCCTTTAGTTATGTATTAACCCCGACTGCTTCATTTTCCTTCATTTCTTTTGCATCCAATGTATTTTTTCAAGATATTATTTGATAATTTTAGAAGCTGAAAATCATAATTTACTAATGTTTTCCACATTTTTAGGTAGAAGTTGGATACTGACACGGTGAGCTGGAGAAAGTAGTTTTCTCTGTAAAGGTGAGTGTTCCTGCAGTGAGTTGATGCTTTGCTCTCATCATAAAGCTAAGTGTAATGCAGGTTGAAGATAACACAGAATAAAGATGTATTTTTTTCTACTTTTAATTTTATTTTTTCTAACCTGTTTCTTCATCCAAAAGGACAAACACACAACATTTGCAACTCAAATGTCTTGTCTTTTTCATTATTTCTGAGCCGATCAGCTTTTGGGAGTGACCACGGTTGGTGTCCAAAATTGAATCTTGTTCAGTAACGGGGGCCAAAACAATAAACATCTCCCATAACACAAGTTGGAGAAACTCAGACATTCACTTCAATAACACATTTAACACCCAACTTTGGTGAAGGATGGACATTATTCTTTGTTCCAGAACTTTACTGGTTCCTCTGGTTTACTGTCTCCCTTTGGAAAGTCCATGTTTTTATGCCTTATGTTATGTACCCTGAATGTTCTCATGAAAAGCTGAGTACATTTTCCAAAGTGCAAGTCAAGAAAATCTAACATTGTTGTAAACTTTCAAAATAAACTATCTAAAAAAAGATTTAAGTTTCGTTATTCTGTCTGTCCTGTTGATTTAAACATTAGAACATGTTATTTAAACTAATATTTTGTTTTTAATGAACATTACAGTTTTGTTTATTCAAAAACTGGAAATGATTTATAAACTAGTAATCCTCATGTTAGTGGGGAACAAGGATTTGTCATACAGATGTTTTCAGTTTGGTTTCGTTTTTTAATGTAGTATCATACTCAGTTCTAAAACCAGTTAGTAGCACTGTTACCTCGCCTTGCGAGAAAGTTCTGGGTTCAAGTCTTGGGATTTGGGTTTTCCTTCACAGAATATATATTTTCTCTCTGTGCATGCAGGTACCCTCCAGGTATAAATTACCTTTAGATACGAGTGTGTCTATGTGTGTGGTTGCTTGTCCTATAATGGACTGGCGAACTGCTCAGGGTGTATCTCATCTTTCACCCGTTGACCGCTGGAGATAGACAACGGCTCCTCCTGTGACCCTGCAGAGGTGTTAGCGGATGGATTTAACAACAACTTCCATCAGTCAAAGTGTGACACACAAAACAACAAATTGCAACAATTAAAACAAAAAACAACAATTACAATGGAATGAACTATATGTCTCAGTTGGCTGGAATCTGAGAGGACAGGAAGAAAACCCAGATGAACGCTGATGGTGTCGACAGGATGGTGTCCAACAGGACAAAACAAAAGCACAAAGACTGACAGCAGCAGAAAACATTATCAGCCAACATTAAATGTTAAAAGGTGCTCAGTGCATTCTGTCTTTCAGCAGGTGGCAGTAGACCCCTTGTCTAAGATTGGGCAAAGAGCTTCATGAAACAGGAAGGTTCAAGGTTAGCCTTTAAAAACAACTGCACTACTGATCAAAAATTGCTGCATTTAACAAATGACCTGCCTGGCTAAACTAGAATGTATCTCATGAGTTTTTGTATTTTGAGCTGAAAGAACCTGATTGAAAAGTCATTGGCATGAGAATATTAATCTGCTGCCTCATTTTAAACAGAGTGAATGTCAGCTCCAACCTGTGCTCTCAAGGATCTCTCCCTTAACAGAGGTCTATATGAGAGCAGCTTAATCAATTGTATGATAAGACTATGCAGATAACCTAAAACAGAAGAGGGGTGAGGAGCATATTATAACATTTTCCATAACATGTCCTGTGAGAAAATTTTAATTTTGTGGATAACATGAAATATAGCAAGAAACTCACCTTCTCCATCCATCCATCCATCCATCCATCCATCCATCCATCCATCCATCCATCCATCCATCCATCCATCCATCCATCCATTTTCTTCCGCTTCATCTGGGGTCGGGTCGCTGGGGCAGCAGCTTCAGAAGGGAGGCCCAGACTTCTCTCTCCTCAGCCACTTCTTTCAGCTCCTCCGGGGGAATCCCAAGGCTTTCCCAGGCCAACTGAGAAACAGCGTGTCCTGGGTTTTCCCCGAGGCCTTCTCCCGGTGGGACGTGCCCGGAACACCTCACCAGGGAGGCGTCCAGGAGGCATCCTGACCAGATGTCCGAGCCTCAACTGGCTCCTCTCAACGTGAAGGAGCAGCGGCTCTACTCTTGAGTCTCTCCCTGATGACCGAGCTTCTCACCCTATCTCTAAGGGAGAGCCCAGCCACCCTGCCCAGCCACAGAAGAACATGCTCAGTGAGTGGCAACATGAACTCTGCAGATGGAAGAGTACAACTTCAAAGCAGTAGAGTTGTTTTTTGCCTTTTGGAGAAATCTTCACCTTTTAACAATAAAACTGGATTTGTTTAGTAAATTACTAAAATGAAAGAAAGGTTTACTTATTGCTCTGTAATTAAAAAATATTGGCTGAATGATTTGTTTAAAATTTGAAGAAGTTGCTCTGCCTTTGAAATCGCAGAGCAACTTGAAGAACAAACAACCTTAACCAACAAATTATCACCAACACTAATATGTAATAAATCTGCCTTTATTGTTAAAAGGTGAAGATTTCTCCATGAGGCAAAAAACAACTCTACTGCTTTGAAGTTGTACTTTTCCACCTGCTGAGTTCATGTTGCCACTCACTGAGCATGTTCTTCTGATTAGGACTGAAAACCGAAGATAAACCTGAATGTTCTCAACAGCAAGGCTGAACAAGCTGGTGTTCTGCAATATGCCCCACAGCCAACTGTGTCCATCAGATAAACAGATGGGTGGTGAGGAAAATTAGCAAAAGTGGGTGGAAACTTTTTTCTGTCCTGGATCTCGTTTGAACTTGTTTGACAGAGAACGAAGGCAAGTTTCCTGCTATATTTCATGTTATCCATAAAATTAAAATTTTCTCACAGGACACATAACATGCTCCTCACCCCTCTTCAGTTTTAGGTTATCTGCATAGTCTTATATGGGATCCACACATATAGTAAGCATGTCATCTTCATCACTTTAAGATGCCTAAATGCATTGAAATCTAAACATAACATCTATTTGGCTGCCTTCTTTAGCATTAAAGAACACAGTTTGACACTTACAAGCAGTATGCATAATAAAGTGGCTGGTGAGTGGATTTATGTGCGTTCGGCTGAACATGATAAGCATTTTGGAACTCATCCCGAAATTAAATGCCTAAAGGTCTAATTAACATGTTTTTTGCAGGCATAGCCTGACAGCACAACATGAACAGACAGTGTGTGAACATCAATCATATTTTTAGCTGTTATATAAGAAACCAATCTGCAATAATAGCAGAAGTGCTGCCACCAGTAAAATATCCGCAATGGCCTCAGTGATGCTTTACATCAAGAGAAAACATTGGAAGGTGACATATCGAATACACACAGATGTAAAACTTATATCATGAAAAAATAATAAAATATAAAACCGTGTCATAATGATCAAATCATGAGGGGTGCATTCATGTTTGAGCTTGTTTGAAGAAATTAATTTGCATAGATAAGAAAAAATTTATCAGTCGTCAAAACATGCTCACTACTCTTCACTGGAAAAGAGCCTGGCAAAACCCAAGACAAATCACCAGTATATACACGAGAGAGAGAGAGAGAGAAAGAGAGAGAGAGAGAGAGAGAGAGAGAGAGAGAGAGAGAGAGAGAGAGAGAGAGAGAG